>PVLA01001823.1:183049-231786 GCA_004027455.1 Hydrochoerus hydrochaeris | reverse complement strand
CTGATGGGGCAGCTTACTAGGTTATGCTATCTACTAAGACCACAAGTTGAGCTCTGCAGTCAGGCAGATGGATACTCTTCTGACCCAGCTGGGAATAGGATGCAATCTTGGCCAGAATATGCTGTTACTTGAGTTCAGCAGTTAGACAGGGTTGCAACTAGGGCCCCAGAATTAGGTGGATTTGTGATGGGTGGACCGATTGCTATGCTTGCTAAAAATGATTCACTGGAGCTCAGTGTGGTGGTGCATGCCTATAAGCCTAGCATTTGGGAGGCTGAGGCAGGAGAATTGCCATAAGCCAGCCTGAACTACATAATGAGACCCTGTTTCAAATAAAACAAAAAATTTTGCCTGAGATTTGCCTCTGTCCTTGGGCAGGGTATAGGAGTGGGCTTTGCGTCTGTAGTGAGTGCTGACTGAATGTCCAGTGGTAGCATAACTCATGTCTGCCCACTGTCAGGATTCCATAGGGTTCTTCTCCTTCCCTATTTGAGGCCTAAATGGCTGGCCCTTTAGGGACCAGCCAAGCAGCACATCCCACCTCCTATGTGAGTGACCAGCTCAACTTTGCTGGCTGGTCATGCTTTCAGCTGGCTCAAGTGCTATTCATGACAGCTTTCATTAAAATGTGCACCATGGCCTCTGTGTGTTCTATCTCCTTGCATTGTTTCTATCTGCATTTCTGGTGAGTTTCCTTCTGCATTTCTGATGAGGAGAGAATTAGTGGGCTACCTGGAAAGTGTCTTAGGACACTAGGGGTTCTGGGTATCTGCTCCGTTTTTTTCTTTTCCCTCTGTGGAGACTGTGCATCCTCAGGTTTTCTCTCTGTGTGACGCTCTGCTGAGTGGGAGTGGACAAGGCGAGGCTGTCAAAGGGAGACTATTTCTCTTGCCCTTTCAAGAGCAGATTTTTTAATTCATTTTTTTTTATTCACGTCCATGGAATGTGCAAGTGACACAGTCTTATTCCCATGTGCAAGGGTTTTCCCCAAGGTGCTTTTGTCTGTGAACAGTTGCTAGTTGACTTTTGTGTGGGTGGGGTGAAGCCTGGGCCCTCCTGCTCTACTATCTTGCTGATGCCAGGCCACCCAGTTTATACGCCAGCAGCACAGGGCTCCAGTCCTCTGCAGTGCTGGTTAATAGATGTTTTTTTTTTGTTAGTTTGTTATTACAGCCAATGTAATGTCTGTAAGGTGGTATCTTACTGTGGTTTGGTTGCATTTTTGTAATGATTTCATCTTTATGTATTTATTGGCCATTCGTACATCTTCTTTGGAAAGATATTTATTCAACCCCTGTGTGTGTGTGTGTGTGTGTGTGTGTGTGTGTGTGTGTGTGTGTGTGTTACTGGGGACTGAACCTGTAGCCTTTGTGCTGAGTACATCCCAAGACCTCTTTTTAGTTTTTGTTTTGTTTTGAGACAAGGTCTTGCTAATTTACCCACACTGACCTCAAATCTACAATCCATAAAACCCTTTGCACAGTTTTTTAGTCTATTGATAGTGTATGTTTGTGTGTGTATGTGGGTACTGGGGATATAACTCTGGGCTTTGTGCATGCTAGGCAAATACTCTACCATTGAGCTACATTCCCAGCCTGATAGTATTTTTTAATGCACAAAATTTTTTAATTCTGATGAAGTCCGGTTTATCTGGGTTTTTGTTGTTGTTTTGTTTGTTTTTGCCTCCGCTCGTGGTGTCATATCAAAGAAAACATGGCCAAATTTATTGCCATAAAGAATATTTTCTTCTCAGAGTTCTATAATTTTAGACATTGGTTTAAGTGTTTGATCTACCTTGAATGTAGTTTTTTTTTTTTTTGTTTTTTTCCTTTATTTGTCTTTTTGAGACAGAGCCTTGCCATGCAGTTCACGCTGGCCTTGAGCTTACTTTGTAGCTAGGCTGGTCTCGAATTTGCAAGGATCCTCCTGCCTCAGCGTCCTGAGTGCTGGGATTACAGGCATGAGACAGCATGCCTTGCTCCTTGAATGTATTTTTAAACCTCATTTTTCTGGTGGCGCTGGTGATTGAACCTAATGCTTCACATGTGCCAAGCAGGTACTTTGCCATTGAGGTATCAGCCCCAGTGAATGCATTTTTATGTGTGGTGTTAAGTAAAGATTTGGCCTCATTCCTTAAATGTGTCTATCCAGCTTTGCCAGCATCATTTATTAAACTCAGTCTCCTTCCCCCATTGGTGTCCTGGCACCCTTATTGAAATCACATGACCATGCATGCAGGGACTTCTGAGCTCTCTGTCTGTTAGTCCACATATGGCTCTGTTTATGCCAGTATCACAGTGCTTTAATTACTGTACCTTCTGATAAGTTTTGAAATTGGGAAATGTGAATCCTCTGATGTTTTCTTTTTCAAGATTGTTTTGAAACATGCTTCCATTCCAGTAGATATATTATAGTGGCAACAATGAGACCTGTAACATTTTGCTTAGACTCAGGAGTAAAAACGTGGAGTTTCAAAAATTAAAAATATTTAATTCTAAAGTCTAGATCATTTGCCAAAATACCAAGAACTTTGTACAATTCAGCATCTGGGTTGCTAAAGTAAATTGGTAGAAAAAATTTGAATCTAAGATCCCAGATGGGAATTTTGAAATTACCATCTGTGTCTATAATTCAAGAGGAGATAAAATTGTGGCAAGACATGTTGACTGAACCAAGCATCAATTCTTTTTTTAAAAAGGGCCATCTTGGGGCCAGGGATATATAGCTCAGTGGCAAAGCACCTACCTGGCAAACTCAAGGTCATGAATTTGATCCCCAGTACCAAAAATATAAAAAGGGCGATCTCAAAGACTAAGAACCTCATTTAGGTGACCTTGGTGGGCATTGATGAAATTAAATGTAAAATTGCTTAGATAAAAATTTGTTGACTTTAGAAAAAAAGATTGTTTTAACTCTTTGGGGTTCCTTGAGATTCCATATGAATTTTAGAATGGGCTTTTCTCTTTCTGTAAAAAGCACCTGTGGGATTTTGTTAGACTTGCCATGGTGCTGTATTTTACTTTGGGTAGTAGTTATATCTTAAATACATTTATACATATCTGTATAACTTTAATTTTTTCCCAGTTATTTTATTGCTTGTGATTTTTGTTTGTTTGTTTGTTTTTTTGGCACCAGGGAGTGAACTCATGACCTTGTGCTTGCCAGGCAGGCATTTATGCCACTGAGCTAAACCCCTGGCCCTTGTGATGCTATTATAAATGGAATTTTTTTTAGTTTGTTGGTGTATAGAAACAAAACTAAGCTTTGTATGTTGATTTTGTATCCAGAACACTGCTGAATTTATTAATTTTATTCTAACTTTTTAATAGAATTTTTAGCGGTTTTTTGGTTTATTTGTTTTTCTTTTTATGCTGTGCTGGGGCTCCAACTCAGGGTATTGTGTATGCTAAGCAAGGTATGTACTACTGAGCTACACTCATAGGTCAGGGTTTTTGGTGTATAAGACCATGTCAAACTAGGCACCATGGCACTCACTTGTGAGCCCAGCACTCTGGGAAACTGAGCTAAGTGGGTGGTAAATCTGAGTTCTACCTGAGCAGTTTCGCAGCTTAGTGAGACATGTCTCAGAATGGATGGATGGATGGATAGATGGATGGCTAGGAATATAGCTCAGTGTGAAGGCCCTGGGTTCAACTTCCAGAAGGGAAAAACAATAAAACAAACCTCATGCCATCTGTGAATAGAGATAATTTTACTTTTCCTTCCAACTATAATTTTTTTCTCCTAATTTCTAGAGCTTCCAATTGTATGTTGAATCACAAGACAAAAGCAGCCATCCTTTGTCTTAAATTCCTTGTTTGTTTTTGTTTTTGAGACAGTCCTGCTATGTTACTGAGGCTGGCTCACAATCCCCCTTCTTCAACCTCTGAGCAGCTGGAATCACATGCACAAGCCACCACAACCGGCCTTGTCCCTGTCTGTCAGTCTGTTTGCAAACAGATTCTTACTATGTAGTCTAGGCTGGCCTCACACTTGTGATCCTCTTGTCTCAGTCTTCTGAGTGCTGGGATCACAAGTGTGTTTTACATTGCTGAGGTTTTATTGTATGTCTTAATCCTTTGATCTTATAGATGTGGAAATGTGGGACCTAAGAGAGAAATTTACTTGCCCAAAGTTATAGAGGTTCGTATTAGTATATCAGGAACTAGTGGCTAGATCTTTTAACTTTTGGCCAAGTATTCTTTTGGGTTCTCAGGATTGAGGATAGATGCTTAAGAAAAAGAAGCAATGTGATTCACTTATTTCTAAAGTCATGTAGAGTGTTTTCACATCAGTAAGTATTGATAGATAATGCTGAGGAGATACTGCAGTATCTTAGGATAATTTAGATTTGTAACTCTGAATTATTACATCCTGATGCATGTAATCTTAATTTTATGTAACTTTCAAAATGCCATTTTTTTTCTTTATTTCTTTAGTGCAGTTACAATTGGAACTGACATGCTAGAATTGGACTGCCATATCACAAAAGATGAACAAGTTGTAGTGGCACATGATGAGAATCTAAAGAGATCAACTGGGATCAATGTAAATGTCTCTGATCTCAAGTATTGTGTAAGTAAAAAAATACATGATAAAATATATATAATAGATATAAGCTGATAAGACTTTTTAAGGCAGTGAAGGCCAGATATTGCTCCAATAACTAACTTTTGAAAATATTAATGCTTAAGTAATAAATGTATTTAAGTGCTTTCAAATAAATATTTGAAAACTATTCTGACTTCCAATGAGGATTTTATACTGTATGAATATATCTATGGATGGGCATGGCGGTATATGCCTATAATCCCAGTACTCAAGAAGCTGAGGCAGGAGGATTGCCATGAGTTTAAACCCTGCTACATAAGCAAGGAAAGCAAGTTCAAGGTCAGCCTACACTATGTAGTGGGATCCCATCTCAAAAACAGAAAGAAAGAAAAAAAGAAACACCTATGGAGACTTACTTTTATGTACATTGTAATAAAATTACGAATCCTCAAATGTAAAACTATTGGAATTCAATTTGTTTAATTTATGTGATTCAGATAAAGGTATGAATTAATGTTAGCCTTCACATAAGCACCATTTTAAAATCTGATCACACTAGTTTATATACTCATTAATACTAATAAATAGAAGGAAAAATAATGCCTGCTTTTTACCATCTAAAGCAAATTCATGTTAACAGGATGATTATAGATATAAATAATATATCTATTTTTTTGTAAAATTTTGTTTTATTTTATATATATATATATATATATATTTATTTATATTATGTTAACACTGTTTTATTTATTTATTTATCTTTTTGAGACAGGGTCTCACTATGCAGTTCAGGTTGGCCTTGAGCTCACTATGTAGTCCAGGCTGGTCTCAAACTTGCAATGATCCTCCTGCCTCAGCCTCCTGAGTGCTGGGATTACAGGCATGAGCCACCATGCCCAGTTTATTTTTTTTTATTTTTTGAGACAAAGTATCACTGTGTAATTCAGGCTATCCTTAAAATCACCTTGTAGCCCAGGCTGGCCTCAAATTCACAACAATCCTCCTGCTTCCAGTCCTCCCAAGTGCTGGGATTGTAGATGTGCACTGCCACACCTGGCTTTATTTTTAATGCTTTAACATTATAGCATGATATTTTTCCATACTTTGTATTTTCTGTTTATTTATTTATTTTGTGGCATTAGGGATTGAGCCCAGGGCCTGTGCATGCTAAGTTCTACCACTGAGCTGCATCCCCAGCCCTATTTAAATTTTATTTTGAGGCAGGGTCTCTCTCTGAGTTGCCCAGGCTGCCTCAGACTTGTGAGCTTTCTGCCTCAGCCTGTTAAACAACTAAGACTGCAAATGTGTGTTACCACTTAGACATATGGCCCATGTGGGTTTTTTTGTTTTGGGTTTTTTTTTTTTTGGTACCAGAGATCAAACTCACGACCTCGTATTTGCCAAGCAGGCATTTACACCACTGAGCTAAACCTCCAGCTGCCCATGCGTTTTAAAAAGTAAACTATTTTTCAAAAAAGTTTTGGGTTTGCAGAAAAATTAAGTGAAACAATACAGTATTCCCACATCCCCAGCTACTAACCCTTCATAGGCACACCCTCTCCCACTGTTGGCACCCACATCAGACTGGCACATTGTTACAAAGGATCTATTTGTACACATGATTACCATTCCAAGCCTGGAGTTCACCCTAGAGCTCACTTTTGGTGTACACATTTCCACAGGCTGTACCCACAGTTAAGCTGTCACACACAACAGTGCCACTACCCAGAAACCCTCTGCAGTTTGCCTGGTTAGCCCTGCCTGGTAACCACTAATCTTCTTCTTTTCTCTATAGTTTTTCTTTTTTCAGATTGTCATAAAGTTGGAAACAGACAGCATTTAACATTAGAATTCCATGCTTTTCTCATAAATATTTCAAATGACTGCAATTATTACATGAAGTAGATCTATAGTTGCTTTTCATAAGCCCTCTATTGCTAAACATTCAGTTAGTTCTGTGTTTTTACTAGTATAGTTAACACTTTACTGAACATCTTTATGTGCAAGAATAAAACTATATTTAGATCGGTATAAAAAGTTATTTATAAAGACATAAATAGATGTAAATATAAAGATATATATGAAATGATTTAAAATAGTGCTTAATTGTTTTAATCTATCTGTGAGTGAGTGAGATGCTGAGCACATTTTTCTTTTTATTTGAGAGTACTTTTTGACTTGTGCTATTATGGAATACTTCCAAATGGAGGAAATTAAGAATTGTTACAATATATGAGGTGATGCAAGTTGATTAGCTAATTTTTAATAATCTTTTTCCAATGTATATATAAAACATAAGATGATGCCATAGACCTTAACCATATATGATTTTATTTACCAGTTATACTCAGAAATCCATGGGCAGGGGTTGGGGATTCAGCTCAGCGGCATAAGTGCCTGCCTGGCAAGCACAAGGTCGTAAATTCAATCCCCATACCAAAAAAGAAAAAAAAAAAAAATCCAAGCACAATAAGGTAAGATGGTACAACCTGTAATCCCAGCATTTTAGGAAACAGGATAATCACAAGCAATCACAAGTTCAAGCCCAGTCTGTACAGTTCAGTGATTTAGCAACACTATGTTTCAAAAATAGGAGAAAAGGCTGGGAATACAGCCTGGTGCAGAGGCCCTGGGTTCAATCCCAGTACTGCAAAGTAAAGATGTAAATATTTATAAAGTTATTTACATAAAAATTTCTCTATATTTATGATTATTTCTCTACATATAGTCTCAAAAGAGAAATCATTGTGTAAAAGGTGGGAATATTATTGTCTTAATATATATTACAAGGCATGATTAAAAAAATACTGTGATGTTTAAATTTTAAAAAATTATTACAGTGCTCCTGGGTTTAGCTTAGTTGGCTAAGGCCCCACTCTGTAAACATAAGGTTGTGAGTTCTATCCCAGAGGCAGCAAAAAAAAAAAAAAAAATTATTATAGCCAGGTGTGGTTGCCCATGTCTGTAATCCTAGCACTTGGTTGGCTGAGGCAGGAGGATTACTGAGAGTTCAGGGCTAGTCTGGGTTACATAATGAGTTCAAGGCCAGTCTCAAAAAGAAAAAAAAAATGTATTATAGGTGAGCAGGGTTTCTGACATCTGTAATCCCCTCGATCAGGAGGTTGAAGCAGGAGAATCACTTCAAAGTTAAGGCCAGCCTGAATTATATTTCACTATAGTGAGACCCTGTCTAAAAAATTAAAAATAGGTAAAATTATTGCAGTAATACAATACCACTAATCTCCCTGAAAATCCTCCCCTTCACTTTGAATGTACTTATCCCATTATTCTTGCCACTTTCTGAAGCAGTTCTGGAAGAACTCTTCTATGTCTTTAGTTGTACCGTCATTGCTGCCTCACTGTGTTGAGTCAGTTCAAAATGTTTACTGTTCATCATTTTGACTCTGGCAAAAAGTCAGAAGTTGCATAGTGCCAGATCCAGAGATGAATATGCACTGTAAGGTATTTATGACCCTACTTTTCTGTTGGATGGCACTTGGCAGCAGCATTCACTGTAGTTTTGGTCATACCTTTGTAAAGACAAGAAAGAGAACTCTAATTCCAACACTCAGGAGGCTGATGTAGGAGGATTGTTGCAAGTTTGAGACCAGTCCACTCGGAGCTACAAAGTCATCCCAAGGCCAACCCAAACTGCATAGTGAGACTCTGTGTCAAAAAGCAAAGCAAAGCAAAGCAAAGCAAGAAAAGAAAAAAGAAAAGAAAAGAAAAGAAAAGAAAAGAAAAGAAAAGAAAAGATAGTTGCTCAAGGCCCTGGGTTTAAACCACAGCACTGAAAAAAACAAAACAAAAAAGAACCACAATTTCCATTTTGTTGTACCCCTTCTGTTATTGAAATTATGCCAAAATTTTTCTGGTTTCCTAATTTAAAATTTAATTAGTATGCCAATAATTTGAGCACTTGAGAGGCTGAGGCAGGAGGATCCCTATAAGTTTGAGGTCAACCTGGGCTACATAGCAAGACCCTGTCACAAAAAAATTTTTTTTAAATTATCATTTCTTTTAACTATTAATAGATTTCAAGATTTTTTTTCCTATATGGTTTGTTGTTTTTCTTTTTTATCTTTGAATTATCTATTTTAGATATTTTTCTACTGAAGTCTTTCATGATGATGATGATGATGATTTGTCTTTTTGAGACAGAGTCTTCCTATTTGATTCAGGCTGGCCTTGGGCTCACTTTGTAGCTCAGGCTGGTCTTCAACTCACAGTGATCCTCCTGTCTCAGCCTACCAAGTACTGAGATTACAGGAGTGCCACCATACTGGGCTCCTTTTGTACTATTGAGAAAAGGTCTATATTAAAGAATATCTATTTCTTGTAGGTAGTAAAAGTAAGTAATTATATCATTAATTTGCCTTTGGGGTAATTGTCCTAATGGGTGCTCTCTGTAAATGTGTGTAGCATTTTGTTCTCTTTTTTTTTTTTGAAGAAGCAAAGTTCTATTTTATGTAAGTCACTAACATGCTTTTTTATATTTGATGAGATTGGGCACATTCGGGGTGGTGTGACCATAGATAAATGCTTTTTTATGTTTGAGAACTAACATTTTATTCACTCATCTTTTTAAGGAGCTCCCACCTTACTTTGGCAAACTGGATGTCCCATTTCAAAGAGGTAATATTTCTCATTTATGGCTTAAACAGTGACATTAAAGTATATATGTATACATAGAGAAGTGCACATATGTTCTTTATACTATTAAGTTCTTGCTAAAAGTACTTCCTTCTAAGCTTGTTCTTTCAGGCATGCAGATCTGTCATCTTACACTGATACGATCAAGTCCAAAGTTTTAACTAGCTCCTTCTACTTAAATTCACATATACTTAATTTAAGCCTGAATACTAATTACAGAAAACTTGGATATTATTAGAGTTCCTTTGTACTTCTTTTTTTTTTTTTTTTTGTACCAGGGATTGAACTCACAACTTCATGCTTGCCAGGCAGGCACATATGCTGCTGAGCTAAATTCCCAGGCCCCTTTGTACTTCTAACATTTCAAATTCTAGAATATTGGCATTACTTATAGTAGTCACCCACCTATTAAAGAATGAATAAAAAAAATGTAGAAATCATCTGTTACACATCCTTACTGGTTCGTTTTTACTTGAATTTGTCACCTTGCTTTTACATGTTTTAAATGATTATAGAAACTTAATACTTGGGCCACTTCTTAGCAACTTAGTGATTTTCTTTCTCTAGAGGGAGCTTTTCTCCCAAAGAACCATGTCTCCTGCCCTAGTTTGTTACTGCTTGTTTGAGTGGCAAAGGCTTTCTATTGGACATGCAGGTCTAGAGCAGGAGTAAGTAACTTAGCTCGCTACCACAAGAGGCCTTCATATTTTGAATGATTTAAGTGTGATTCAGTGAAACTGCATGAGGCTGCATAGACCCTAGTATGGTTTGCATATGGTTGAAACCTCGGATAAATTTTAAGGAGTTATTATTTTTAATTTTTCATCAATATATAGTAATCATACATATTTCTGGGGTAGGGTGTCATGTTTCAGTACATGCATACATCGTGCACTTATCAAATCAGAATAATTAGAATATTTATCAGTTCAAACATTTATCATTTCTTAGTGGTGGGAATATCTAAAATCCTCTTTGGGCTATTTTTGAAATATACAGTACCTTATTGTTAACTATAGTTGTCCTATGATACAATAGAATACCAGAACTTAGTCTTCTTTTTAAATTTACTTTGTTTCAGTTAACTAACCTCTTCTTCTCTCCCCAGTTTCTAGCTACCACTGTTCTGTGTGCTACTTATATGAACGTAATTTTTTTAGATTCTACACGAGTTGAGAGCATGCAGTATTTGTCTTTCTGTGTCTGGTTTTTTTCTTCATTTAACATAATATTCATCAGGTTCATCCATGTTGTTGCAAATGATAGGCTTTTTTAGTAACTGAACAATATTCTGTTGTGTGTACATACCCCACATTTTCTTTTCTACCATTCATTCATCCACTGTTGGACATTTAAACTGATTCCATCTTATAGTTACTTTAAGTGATGCTAAAATAAAATGGAAGTACAGTATACTGATTTCCTTTCCTTTGGATGTATGCTCAGTAGTGGGATTGCTGGATCATATAGTAATTTTATTTTTAATTTTTTGAGGAATCTCTGCTGTTTTTCACAATGGCTGTAACTAATTTACATTCCCACTGACAGTGTGCAAGGAGTCCCTTTTCTCCGCATCTTCATCAGCACTTGTTACCTTGTCTTTTTGATAATAACCAACCTGTGGAAGAAGGTGATATGTCATTGTGGTTTTGATTTGCATTGCTTTGACAATTAGTGATTTTTTTGTCATACACTTTTTTTCCCCCTTTCATATAATTCTTGACTTTTTTATTTGAGACAGGGTCTCACTATATAGTTGTGGAACTCTCTTGCCTCAGCCACCCAAGTGTGCGAGGGTGGACATGCAACCACCACCACCATTACACCCAGCAGTTTTTGGCTGTTCTTATATCTTTTCTTTTAGAAGGGTATCTTTTAAGGTCCTTTGTTCTTTTTTTGAGACAGGGTCTTACTGTGTAGCTTAATGTGGCCCTGAACTCACTATGTAGCCCAGGCTGGGCTCATACTTGCAGCAGTCCTCATGCCTCAGTCTCCTGAGTGCTGGAATTACAGGTGTATGCCACCACACATGGATTTTTGCCCATTTTTTAAATCAGATTTTTTTTGCTATTGATTTGTTTGATTTCCTTTTAATGCTGTATATTAGCCCCTTGTTAGTTATATAGCTTGCAAATATATTCTCACATTCTGCAGGTTGTCTCTTCATTGTTGATGATTTCTTTTGTTAAGCATGATCTATCTACTGGTACTAATTTTCAAAATGAACTGTAACTGTAACTATAGCTGGGGATTTAGCTTAGTGATGTAAAGCACTGGCAAGCAGAAGATTGTGAGTTCAGTCACCAGTATCAAAAAAAAAAAAAAAAAAAGATTAGACAAAGTGAACTGTAACTACCTTATAAACTAGATTTATAATTGGCTAATACAAGGCTAGGAGATGGAGCTCAGTGGTAGAACATCTGCCAACCATGCACGAGGCCTGATTCCTTTCCAGCACCAAAAAAATATTTTTGTTTTATATTTTTTATTAGAAAATTTTAGAAAGCCAAAAAAAATCAGAAAAAAAATTAAAGGTGTCTGTCTCTAAGAGATATTTAAACTCGATGTGGGTTTGATGTTTGCCTTCTAGATAAGTAGCATTAAGCTATGTTGGTCTGAGGAAATTTTTTTTATTTTAGAGTTTATAGGATTATTATACTTAATAAACTCTTATAATATCTAGGTGAAGTTTCGATTTCTGAAGACCAAGGAAATTTTCAGAAGTGAAATTTTTCTGGTCTTTTCCTTTGTAGAGCAATGCAATGCCAACAAAGATTAAAAGATATTTTCAGGAAAAAAGTTTCCCTTTTTTTCCTTCTCTGTTTTGGTTTTATATCTGTCTTATAAAGTCTTAAAACTATTGAATATGCACTGGGTGTCCAGTGATCTCAGCACTTGGGAGGCTGAAGTAGGAGGATCATCACGAGTTTGAGGCTAACCTGGGCTACATAGTGAGTTCAGTGTCAGCCTGAACTACATTGTGAGAGCCTGTCTCAGAAACAAAGCAAAAAAAAAAAAAGAAAGAAAAAGAAAAACCCACAAAGCAAAACTTTTGAATGTGAAGAGTCATTTGAGACATCTAACCCTATTTTCTGTTCTAGATTAGGAAATTTATATATAAAGATGCAAATTAACTTGACCAAGGTCATATCACACATAAATGACAAGAGGGGCTAAGGATTTAACTCATTGGTAGAACACTTGTCTAGCAAGCTGGGAGCCCTGGGTTCAGTCCTTAGCACCAAAAAACAAAAAACAAACAAAAAAACCCTCAAAAAACAAATAAAAGACAGAGCTGGAACTGGAAGCTAGATTTCCTCCTTACTAGGTCAGTGTTCAGGTGGACCTACAGCCTCTCCCTGGCATATGCTGTCTTTATAACAATGCTTGGTACGCTTGGGGGTCAGAGAGTTGCAAGAAATAATAAAATTTCATATTGCATTCAGCTCATAATTTACTTGACGCAATAAATGTGAACTTCACTGCATCTGAAACAGATGTCGTACTGTGCGCACTTGACGCAGATTAGTCAACAATGTTTGGTTTTCTTCTGTCCTATTCCTCTGCTCAGAACTCTTGCTTACTTTTCTTTAAATACTGAACAGATTGTTGGAGTAAAGTTAAGTTTTAAGCTTTTTGCTTTCTTTGTGATTCACAAATTTACTGGGGAAATAATTACACTTCTAGTTTAATGACCCAGTTCAGGTCTTACAACTAGGTTGTTGAATGAATTGGTCACTAACTGAGAAATTGTATATAATGTGTACATTATAGTGTTCAGAACAGATGGTTAAAGGAGACTCCCAACTTTTGCTTTTATTTGCATAACTGACATCAAATGCTATAATGCGTAACAGAAAAAAAACTACAGCACTGTACAATACAGTCAGCAAAAATTATAGTTCTGTGTAAACAAAGTATACTGTGCAAAAAACCACACTGAGGCTCTATGAACAAGATGTAGAGAACTGTATGAGAAAAACAAAAGTCCTAGATCTGAACAGCTGTTAAACAAGTAGGATGTTAAATGAGGAATATCTGTAATGTTTTCTTTAAAGATGTTCTTTGATGTGCCATAGGCTGTATTAAAAAGTAAGTGTAAAAGCCAGGCATGGTGGCCCATGCCTGAAATTCCAGGGCTCAAAGGCCTCATGAGGCAGGAGGCTCATCATGAGTTTTGGACCAGCCTGAACTACATATCAAGACCCTGTCTCAAAAGTATTAACCAAAGGGTTATTATATGGCCTACTTAGAGTAGCCTTTTTTTTAATGGACAGTGCGTAATTTGGATAATCTAGAGTTGAATGCAATTACCAGCTTCAGAGTTCTAGCAAGCCATGGAGACCATTTCCTTCATTCCATCATCTAGAGCCCATTGTTTGCCTGTCATTCCTATTTTCCATTATTTTCCTCTTCCCTTTTCATAGTTTTCCCATTTCCTTAGTAATTATCCTCTACCTTAGCAATAACGGACAAACCTCTCTTAAAAAAGTTTGCAGTGCTGGGATTGGATCTGGGGCCTGGTGCATGCTGAATAAGTGCTCTGTCACCAAGCTCCACCCCCAGCTCTGCCCCTCTCACTTTGTCTTATCATCAGAATGACCCTGAACTCCTGGATTACAGGGATCCTTCTGCCTCACCCTCCTGAGAATGTGAGACTACAGTGCACAGCAGTGCACCCAGCTTCAGAGCTTCAATACCAAGTATTTGCTGGCATCTCCAGGTTACACCTCCTTCATAGATCGGCTCTTCAACTTCCTGTACTGGACTTCTGACTCTGTAGTTCTTTCCTTAGTTATCTCACTTGACACACTTAAAATTCGACATTTTATTCTCTCACATGCAAACCTACTCTGGGAGTCTTCCATGTCAGTAAGAAGCAGCTTTTTCTACAGTCTGTTCTGAGGCATGTGATTCATCGCTTTAGTACACACTTTATTCTTAGCATACATTTTAAATGTCTTACACTTTACTGTTAAATGAAATATTCTTAGCTGGATGCAGTGGCACATGCCAGGGGGCTCTGGAGGCTGAGGCAGGAAGATTAATGGTTCGTGGTGAACCTGGGCATCTCAGCAAAACCCTGTCTTGAAAAATAAAAAGAAGGGCCAGGAATGTAGCTCAATAGCACAACTGCCTGCCTGGCAAGCACCAGGTCCTGAGTTTGATTCATAGCAGCAAAAAAAAAAAAAAAGAGCTGAGAATGTAGCTCAGTGATAGAGTGCTTGCCCAGCATGTACAAAGCCCTGGGGTCAATCCCTGTCACTGCAAAATAAACAAATATGATGCTAATCTTAAAATACTACATGTCTGATTTTGTTGGCCCAGAATTAGTTTTGGGTCTGATTAACCTTTTTTAAAAATTCATCTTTGCTGAGTGTGGTGGCACATGCCTGTAATCCCAGCACTCGGGAGACTGAGGCAGAAAGATCACCACAAATTCGAGGCCAGCCTGGGCTGCGTAGTGAGTTCAGGGTCAGGCACATATTAGCTATTCCCCATGGGAATTCTTTTGACTCTTCAATTAGTTGTTCCATGCACGAAAGACTATAAAATTTTTATTTAGCTAGAATATCATTGCCCAAATGGAACTTCCTACAGTGACAGAAATGTTTTATATTTGCATTTTACAATATGGTAACCAATAGCTGCATCTGTCTCTGGAACACTAGAATTGTGGCTAGTATAACTGTGGAACTAAATTTTAAATTTCATTAAAAAATTTTTTTTTTGTTTTGGTACTGGGGATCAAATTCACAACTGTGTGCTCACCAGCAGTGCCAGGCAAGCACTTACGCCACTGAGCTAAATCCCTGGCCCAATTTCATTTAATTTTAATTGTTTTAAATTTATGGCCAAGTGTGGTGACACACACCTATAATCCCAGCACTCAGGAGGCAGGGGATCACCATGAATTTGAGGCCAGTCTTAGCTATCTAGTGAGTTCGGGGCCAGCCCAAATTGCATAGCAAGACCCTGTCTCTAAATAAATAAATAAATTACACAACCCTGTGCAGCTAGTAGATACCACACTAAATAGTACAAAACTAGGATACCACATTCATAATTTTTAGAGTATAAATGATAGAAATCAGCTGGGCATAGAAGGTTGAGGCATAAGGATCACAAGTTCAAGGCCAGCATGTACATCTTAGCAAGACCCTGTCTCAAAACAATAAGTTAAAATTAATATGAAAAGAAAAATAACAGAAATCAGTTTAAACAAGCTTGAGGAAAAAAAACACTAGATGGAATGATGGTAAATTGGATAAACATTGAATCCAGAGACTCAAAGAGATTAAGCTCTGTTTCATCCCTTGGGTCTGCTTCTCTGTATTTTGGATCTTATTCTCTTCTACTTTAGATTTTGCCCATGTGGCCCTGGCAGCTATGAATTCATATTCTACCTGCACTGCCATTCTAAGGAGACCTGTCATCTCAATGAGCTTCAAGAGAAGTCTAAGAGAAAGATACTGATTGGCCAACATGGTATATGTGCAATCTCGAAGCCAGATGTTAGGATCAGCCAGACCTAGATCGTGTGCCTGCTCCTGAAGATGAATGGGGAGTGGGTGTTATGATTGATGGCTGTATTAGAGAAATGTGTAGTAAGGAAGATACAGATTTCTACAGGGAAAAAAAGAAAGCTGGGGTAGATCAAAATAACTATCCGCGGTAAATGCTGTTGTTTCTATAAACGGGTCATGGTGGTGAAGGCCTGTAATCCCAGCATGTGGGAGGCTGAGGCAGGAGGATCATGTGAATTCAAGACCAGCTTGAACTACAGAGTGACCTTGCCTCAAAAACAAAAAAACAAACAAACAAAAAAAAAAAAACAAAGCAAAATCAATGTTTTTCTGACTATATCAGTTATGAGTGTTAAATATATACCTCAAGCTCTTTTTTTTTAACTAGGAATCAAGCTTGCAATTACCAGGCAAGGGCTATTCCACTGAGCTGTATCCCTGGCCCTAGTAAAATGACTTCTGGACTTATATAGCTACTCAGTGGAGTATTTTGAAATCTTTTAAAATCATTGTGATGGAATAAAATCAGTGGATTCTATCAATGTCAGTGTCCTTGTTGTGATATGGTACTATAATTTTGCAAGAGGTTACCACTGGGAAATTTGGATAAAGGATACATAGATCACTCTGTGTAATTTCTTTTTTTTTTTCTCCCTCTGTGTTGTTTCTTACAACTTCATGTGATTCAACAGTTATCTTAAGATAGAAAAGTTAACTAATATTTAAATCATAATTCTAAAAGTGGGCCAGAGATTTAGCGCAGTTGCATAAGCGCCTGCCTGGAAAAACGTGAAGTTATGAGTTCAATTGCTGGCACCAAAAAAACAAAAACAAAAACAAAAAACATTTACCTCAATTGAACTCCATTTTTGCCGGGGATTTAGCTCAGCAGCATGAGCATTTGCCCTGCAAGCACGAGGTCATGAGTTCAATCCCTGACACAAAATTAAAAAAAGATTGAATTCTAAACATACCAACATGATATTTTTATTTATGTTAAAAAAAAAAGCAGGCTAAAATTTGTATGCAAACTCTATTCACTTATGCATAGGAGAAAAAGGATACAGAAAAAACACCCAATGAGAATGAGAATATTTTACTGTTTAGTTATTCAGGTTAATGGAACTGAAATCTCATATGGAGGGGGAAATTTTTATGGTAGTTTTATAGTAAATATAGCATTGATTAGCGGTTATATCTGAGTTGTTGGATATTACATGTTTTTTTTTCTTTTTTATAGTTTGCCTCATTTTTTAAGTGCCCTATAGGGATATACTCTTACTTTTCTAATCAGTAGAGTAAAAATTATTTTTTAAAAAGGTACATTTAAAAATCTTGCTTTCTCAGCATGCCAATGTGAAGGAAAAGATACCCGAATTCCATTACTGAAGGAAGTTTTTGAGGCCTTTCCTAACACCCCCATTAACATCGATATCAAAGTCAACAACAATGTGCTGATTAAGAAGGTACTTAAGACATTGCCTCCTCTTGGTGTGTTGCATCCAATTTCACAAACTAAAAGGTTAGAGTAGATGACTGCATAGATGACAGTGTTCAAGGAAACAGGATACTCCGGGGATTGGCATTGTTGTAAATAATGCCTAGTAGAGGTCACTTGAGTTTAGGAAAGTCTGTTTCAGTGTGACTTGGGATGTCTCAATTGTGGAAAAAAGTAAGCTATGCATGAACTGGGCATGGTGGCGCATGCCTGTAATCCCAGCATTTGGGAGGCTAAGGCAGGAGGATCACTGTGAATCTGAGGCCAGTGTGGGCTACATAGTGAGTTCAAGACCAGCCTGAACTATATAGCAAGACCCTGCCTCAAGGAAAAAAAAAAAAAGTAAGCTATGCACCAGTCATCCTGGCATTTGTATAACTAATTTCTAGTTTAACATTTCAGTTGTGATTATTTTATATCAAATTATTAAGTAATTACATTCTATGAAATAAATTATATAATAGTAAAATATAAATACTTGTCTGTAAAATATGAATTTATTTAGCAGTTTTTTCCAAAATTTTACACTAATAACTGGTAAATAGTTACTTGTAATCCACTTTGTAAGTAAAATGATACAAGTAAATTTATAAATAGGCAGATGCATAAAATTTTGAATTTTCACCTGTAGGTTTCAGAATTGGTGAAGCAGTATAAGCGAGAACACATAACAGTATGGGGTAATGCCAGTTGTGAAATTGTAGAAAAGTGCTACAAAGAGGTAAGCTTTAAAAATGATACAAAATCATCTGCTTTCGCTGTTGTCATGTGTCTGTCAATAAGTCATTACAGCAATAATTTTGTTTTGTTTTGTTTTGTTTTTTTTGCGGTACTGGGGATTGAACTCATGACCTCGCTCTTGCCAGGCAGGTGCTTATGCCACTGAGCTAAATCCCTGGCCCAGCAATAATTTTTAAAACTTCTTTTATTTCATAGCCTGAATACAAAGACAGATAATACTGAATGGAAGCAGGTATCTAAAAATGTTTGCTTATGAACATAATAGATTTTGAGCTTATAATTTAAGTTCATTGTAATCAAATTGGTTCACAGAATTATTTTCACAACCTAATAGCATTTTATGTGCATTATAAAACAAAACATGAATCTCATTTTCAATGTCTAATTTTACTAGACAGTTGAGTTTTTAACGTAATTTTAAATCAAAGTATATAGTCTATGTACTTCTTTTTGCCCTATCTCTCAACTAGACTTCATTTAAGCCAAGAATGTAATTTGGAGTATTATATAAAGCAGAGCCATCTACTCATTGAAAGTTTTCTGCTTGGAGGAAATAAATCTATAAAAATTAATTTGAGCCGGTGCAGTAGTACATACCTGTTATCTAAGCACTCCTAAGGCTGAGGCAGAAGGATTTCTGCGAGTTCAAGACCAGCCTGGGCTGTTTCAAAAAAAGTTAACTTGATATTTTTTGAAATGATAGTCAGCTAAGAGAATGGGAAATTCAAACAGTTTTTAAAAATTGTAAGCATGGCAGACTCCTTTTATTGTACAAGTGATATCATAGCACAGAAGTATCACGACAGAAATAGTAATTCTCATGTACAGAGAACTTTTCTGGAACAGTTTCTTTCTTCCTGGCAAACAAGGCAAAAAAACATCCATGATCAGCACCAGTGGAGCCTGCAGTGCAGTGGAGGCACTTGCTGTGGCAAGAAGAATTTCTTTACGTGCAGCAGGCTTTGCAAGGTCCCACCCATGGTAGCTTGTGTTCGGAGGAAACTGAGCAATTACTCAGCCCTGCAGCCTCAGCTCCTAGGAGCTTTAGAACTAAGACTTCTCTAGGACAAATCACTTATCTGATGATTTTCAAATGTTATGTACTGGAGGCCTTATGACCTGCTGACATTCTTACATCATCATACACATTTTCAAATAAATGATGATACTGACAGCTGGAAAGGAGACAAAGAAACTGGGTCTTTTACATGTTTTTGGTAGTGAGTGTGAAATTGTACAGCCACTCTCTTTAGTAGTTAGCTTTTTATAAAACTAAACACACCATGTGATCCAACAATGTCACTTTAGTCATTTATCCCAGAAAAATGAAAGAATGCACATGAAAGGTTGTACCTGAATTTTTTTAAATTTGTAATTTGTGCTAGTACATGTTTTCAGTGCATAATGATTACATTCATTGTATACCAGAATTTTTATAGGCACTTTATTTGTAAAAGCAAACTGCTGGAGAAAACCAAATGTCCTCAATAGGCAAATAGCAGAACAAACTGGTAGATCCATACAATGGGATACTAATCACGAATGAAAGGGATTGAGCTGTTAATACCTGCAACAACCTGGATGGTACTCAAGGGCATTATGCTTAGTAAAAACACCAGCCTCAAGGTCATATACTGTAAAAACAAATTACACATGCTGTATGATTTCATTTATAAACTGTAAACATGGAGAGCTGATTCATGGCTGCCAGGGGACAAGGACTAAGGATAGGGTAGATAGTTGGCATACATTCCAAGAGATGGCATGAGGGAATTTGTATGGTGATGAAACAGTTTTGTATCTTGCTTGTGGTGGCTACATGGATCTACACATGAATTAAAATGCATAGAACATGGATAGAACACACACACAGATGAATTGAGTTTTTAAATAGTAACCCAGCCCACCCCCCAAAAGGTGAAAACTGATAGGGTTTGTGGTCTGAATTAATATTGATATACCATTCCAGGCATGGTGGTTCATGCCTATAATCCCAGCACTCAGGAGGGTGAGGCAAAAGAATCCCCATTGTGCCACATAAGCGAGTTCAAGGCCAGCCTACACTAACTACATAGTGACACCTGTCTGAAAAAAAAAAAACAATAATAATAATAAACCAGAGCCAATTCCTGGTTTGAACTTGTAGTGCAGTTACATCAAATGTCACCTTTTGGGGAAACTAAGAAAGAAGAGTGAGACTCCCCCAGTTTTGTTTTTAAAGGGAGTAACACAGAACAGTTGTTCAACATTTGCCAGCTAGCCACTGTCCCCCACTCCTGGCAACCATGCATCGCTCTCTGGAAATACGTTACTGTTTTTGGCGCTCTTATTCCAAAGTGGCATAAATGTTGCTGGTCAACCCATATGCCTGTTTTTCCCTAAGCTTCGTGATCCTTAGTGTATGAATTGGCAGAACTCAGGGCTTTTCAGGGGCTCGCATGCTAAGTTAGAGCAGAAACACCTGCATATAAATAAGCCAGAAACATTACAAAGCACCATGTGAACACAGGGACAAAAAAATTCTCAAGCCTTCTTATTTTTCTTTAAATAAAGAATTAGGTAATTTACAGTTAGTTATTTAAAATAAATCACTTTTTCATGATTTTCAATTTATTACTCATAGAAAAATTCATTTTAAGCCCCATAACTGCATTAAAAATTGTAGTGTGTGTGTGTACACATGTGTGCATGTGTGAAGAGGTTGGAACAGGAGAATAGGGAGTTGGTATTTAATAAGTATAGATTCCAGTTTTGTAAGATGAAAAACCTGGAGATTTATTGCACAAGAACACAAATATACCTGATATCCCTGAGCGATCCCTTAAAAAAATGTTAAGATGGGAACCAAATATGGTGGCATAGGGATGAAACACACTCAGGAGGCTGAGACAGAAGGATTGCAAGTTCTGGGCCAGCTTGTACTACAGAGTGAGGGCAGTCTCAAGATAAAAAAAAGTTAAGGTAGCAAATTTTATGTTATGTATATTTTACATATATGAAAGTTATATCTTTCAATTTTTAAAGTTTTGGAATTTTAAACACATTTTCCAATAGAAACTCAGAATTAATGGTAATTATTGGACTTTACAAATCCAAATCCTATTTATATTTTATATTTGATCCATAACATACATGAACCATGACCTATGTAGATGTTATGTTCTATAGGACATGTGGACTTTAAATTTTTTTTTAAATGTATTATAGTAAAAGACATTACCATTGATTCACTTCAAAGTGTTCCTGCTTTCTTCAAAGTCATTTAGGGGCTGGGGACTTAGCTCAGCAGCACAAGCACCTGCCTGACAAGCTCAAGGTCATGAGTTTGATCCTTGGTACCAATAAATAAATAAATAAATAAAATAACATTTATTTTTAAAAAGACATTTATTCCATCAATGTTGCCACTCTACAGAGCAGTTCTAGAAGTCCTCTTTTGTCAGTATCTTTGGTTTTGCTGTCATGATTGCTTCAGAATCCTGAACTGATCCAAAATATTTATCTTTCATGGTTATTTTGACTTTGGGGAAGAACCAGAAATCACATGGTGCCAAATCCAGTGAATAAGATAGATGAAGACATACCAGAATGTTTTTATTTAATAAACATTGCTGTCATGATTTTGAATGAATTCAGGACTTTATAGAGGCAGCCATGAAAAGATAAAAGAGAGAATATCCAGAAATACTTGAGAAAGCAGCAAGAACGATGGAGTGTGTGTTTGAACCGAGTGGAAGGAAAATGAGGAGTTGCTGTTTTGCGTGTGTAGAATGTGAATGAATTAGTATTTTGAGAAAGACTAATGACAATGCATTTCACTGTAATTTTTTCATCACGCTTTTTAAAATGATTGCTGAATATTTTTTTAGTCATCTTTATTTTTGTCCCATTAGATTGTAGTGTATTTAGTCTCTAGTTGTGACCACCAGACAGAAGTGGTATTGCAAATGCAAAAAGAAGGAACAGAGAAACTTTAGCAATACTAATAACAGTATAGGGCTCCAGGTGGAACCTTACATGTTTGTACAGAATAGCCATTTCTAAGGGTAGTCATAATTCAGGGAGTCCTTCAGTGAATGTTGAGATATAGTGTTGGGAAATTTTGAGGCTTATGAAATAATGCTCTTTATTTAATCAATTACTGTAAAGTAACATATAATATTGTTTTTCTTTTAGAATTCAGATATTCCTATACTCTTCAGTCTACAACGTGTTCTGCTTATTCTTGGCCTTTTCTTCACTGGCCTCTTGCCTTTTGTGCCTATTCGAGAGCAGTTTTTTGAAATCCCAATGCCTTCCATCACATTGAAGTAAGTGATTACCTTGTTTTCGTGAGTTTTAAATTAAAGAAGGATTAAGAAAAACAGCTCGCTAATACCAGTATTGCTGTGATTTATTCACTCATGTTTTAGTGCTGGACCGTGAACCTGGAGCTTTGCACATGCTAAGCATGCACTCTGCCTCTGTGGGGTGGATGGTGTTTACCCCCTCATATCAGGCCTGGTCCCCAGTATAATAGTGTGGAGTGGTGCCTTGGAAACAGTAAGAGGTGATCAGGCCATTACGAGGGCTTAATGCCTTTCTTGTGTGAATGAGTTCTCATCTTTGGCTTTCTCTTGCTTCTTCTTTCATATATGTACCCCTCTTCCACACATATCCACTGCTTTTCTGCCACCATGAAGCCCTCACAAGAATCCAGTCAGATACCATTATCATACATTTGGACTTCTAGAACTATGAGCTAAATAAACCACTTTTCTTTATAAATTTCCCAGCCACAGGCATTTTACTACAAAAACATACTAAGACAACTGTAAATGGTGAAGAATAGATTTCTGTGGATCTGGGAGGTAGTGCAGTGCTATAATACTTGCCTGGAATGCATGAGGCCTGAGTTTGATCTGCCATACAATATGCACACAGAAAGGATAATTTCTATAGTTTTTTTTTATGTTCTACCTGACCTGTGTTGACAGTGGTTTTGATATAATCCAGACATTTTCTAAAATAAACGATAAATGATTAGAAATACTTAAATCTGGGCCTCTCTCAGGTTATAGTGATGTTCTGTGCCTATGTAGTCCAAAGTCAGATAAAAGGAATTGAGCTTAATTATAGACATTTACTAATTATTTTTATTTTGATAGCAAACAGCAATTGCCCTTCAACTTTCTTTATTTTACTTCATTGGCGGCAATCCCCAGCTAAACTCCCTTAAACTCCAAATTCACCAGTAAGATTAACGCGTCAAGAAGGAAAAGTTACTACTACTATACCTACTGAAAAAAAGAGAGGGACAAAAACAGAAAAACCTTTGCAGATAGGAGAAAGAAGAGTAGAGTTACTTTGTGTAAGGTATTTTTATATTTATATAATTTCTCTGCAAGGTGCAACGCCTTGTTTTTCACTCACTAAGTTAGTAGGAAAAGAAAAATATGTAAATCACTTAGAGTTGCCTGATAAGTAATAAGCTCTCAATAGTTGATAGCTTTTATTGCTAAATTATCTTCTTATTATTATTAAAGAAGTCTTTGTCTCATAATTCTATGTACTTAGAATGTGATTTTTAGCTGTAAATTCATAAGAATACCTGAGTAATAACAAAGGAATTTGGAGCTCCTTGGGGGATTATGTAAATGTGATGTAAAACATTTTCATCCCATTCAGAACTTTAAACAATCAAGCTGGGGCTGGGGTTGTAGCTCAGTGGTAGAGTGCTTATCTAGCGTGAGTGAACAACTTAGTTTCCATACCCAGAACTGCAAAATAATAATAATACTAGTAGTAGTAATGATGATAGTAATCAGGCTGAACATCAGTGCAGCAGTTATTAGAAAATAATTGGTTAAAAAATCCAGTCAAAGGGCCAGGGATTTAGCTCAGTGGTATAGCACCTGCCTGGTAAGCATGAGGTCCTGAGTTCGAGTCTAAGAACTCCCCACAAAAAAAAATCTGGTCAGTATTCTTGTGTTTAGTTTTTGTTTCATGCCCATTTTCCTATTTGAGTTTCTTAGTGATAAACATATTTATTCTAACTCTTGCCGGTTATGTTTATTAAAATCTTGTAGCTGCTTCTCAAACAAAAATAACAGAAAATACTTCTACCAAGAAACTGTTTCCACTTGCTGTATTAAAATGATTCTTGTTTATTCCTGAAGTGCTTGGCTTTTCTCCTGCCTGTAATAGGTCTTACCCTCTAGATTAATTCCACATCTCGTTTTGGAAGTAAATGTTATTGAAATACATACTGTATGAATACAAGAAGCCCAAGCACTATGTGTTAGTCTTTTTTCTAAAAAGCAGTTATGGAGTAAGACATAGGTAGAGAATAATTTGTGTATAGTTTAGTATTTGAGTGGAAGACAACTGATACTTTATAAGACACTGTGTTCAATGAGATAATTAGTTTATGAGGTACTGAACCCCCAAGATACTTGAAATTACAACCAGCACTTGCCATTTGGGCCCAAGTTGGGGGAAAAAAGAACTTCTGCATTCAGAGAGCTTGTAATAAAAACTGAATTGAGAGAAAAGGAATTTAAGACTGGAGACTTAGGTCTGAGGCTATGGCTCAGTGATAGAGCACTTCCTGGCATAGAGAAGTCCCTGGATTTGATCCCCACCTCCCATTAAAAAAAAAAAAAAACATGGGAACTCTCAGAATTATCTGAAGAAAGCAGCCTAGAAATCTTAACAGGACAGAGTCTCATCAGAAGTTTCCTTATGGCCAGCACCCAACCTTAGTCACACAGGTCGTTATGCAGAAGGTGTCAAATAGATGGAAGAAAGAACTCAGCATGGGGCTAAAAATTCAAGTAGACCATTTTAGTGTAGGAAACATAATTACAAAGGACATGGTGCACATCTTCCAGTGTTGAAAAGGAAAGAAAATATGCATTCAATGCTTCACTTTTACCCCAAATACCTTTTAATCCAGATTATCATTTGGTTGTATGTTTCAGTCTGCCACATACTAAATAATAGGCAACAAAGTGAGAGAAAGATTTCATCAAAAGAAGAGAAGGGGGTCTGTGATATAGCTCAGTGGCACAGTTCCTGCCCGGCAAGTGCAAGGTCATGAGTTCAATTCCTGGGACCAAAAAGAAAAAGAAAAAAAAAAAAAGAGAGAAAAGACTTGATGAGCCTGAGGCACCAGGTCTCTGAGAAAACAATGCTTATTTAATTGTTTCACCTTTAAATAGTGGTCATAAAAAATTAGCTTGAAACCACTGGGCCATACATTACTTTTATCCTACAAAAGTTTTTTGAGAACTTGCTAATTAGGTACTCTTTCCATTTTGCAACTTACTTTAACCCCACTGACTTATTCTCATGTTAAAATTTGTAATTAAAACTTTGTTTTACCTTAGGTTAAAAGAACCACATACCATGACCAGAAGTCAAAAGTTTCTCATCTGGCTTTCTGATATGTAAGAATTCTAGCTTCTTGATATTTAAGAAATTACTATTGCTGTTAGTTAATTGCTGTAGCTATATTTATTAAATATAAAACTTACAATCCAGTGTAAACTTCTCTCATGTAATTGGTAATGAGGACTTGAGCACCTTCTCCGCAAGTGGCTACGCTTGGGTCATATAAAACTAGCTTGAGATGTAGTGTTACCTACTGTCATGAGAAAACAGCCCTTATTCACCCAACTAAATGAATCACTTGGGATCATGTAGCTAATTAATATTAGAGTTGGGATAAATAATCTTTCCCTTTCATTTATTTTCTGTTTCTAATAGCCCATGGTTCAAAGCATGATAAAAAGTATGTATATCAATATAGTATGTGTAAAAGCATATATTGCCTGTTGGAGTACTTCTTAGAAGTATTTGCACCAAGACAATAGCAGAAGAGTAATCCTGCTTACAGGACGGATATCTACTTTGAAGAAAATGCCTTAATTTCTACAACATGTTGAGTTTAAAATTAGGTAAAAACCATAAAAATTATTCAGTATTTTGCTTTAAAATGGAACCTTGAATGCTTTAATTCATTAATAGTCCTAAATCCTAGCACTAAAGGAGGCTGAAACAGTTGAATTGCCATGAGTTTGAGGACAACCTGAGCTGCATAGTGAGTTCAAAGCCAGATTGAGCTACATAACCTGTCTCTCCCCAAAAAAATTTTTTAAAAAACCCTAATCCATTATGTAACTGAACTGAGATGTAGAAATTGACCTGACTTTCCTACCTTATTTAACTTGGAAAGCTGGGAGCACAGACTTCATCAAGCAGGAAGAGTGAAGCAACCTCTTCTCCACTGAGGCGCTCAGGTGGCTAAGGATGGGTCTCCTGGGGATCTGTGGCAGCATGAGTGGAGGATCTGCTTGTTCAGCCAGCATGCAGCAGTAAAGGGATCTAGCATTTTCATTAAATCCTAAATTCCACCACAGCAGCTGTTATTACCTGAGGCCTTTGTTTACATTGTTGAAACACTGGGATTAATTAAACAATGAATTACTAAACTAATTGATTGAGATAGAAATAAAGGCTAATTCTAGCCCTTAGTTAGAACCAATAAATACCTAAATCTGTTTTGGTTTTCCTTTCTAGATTATTAATGAGGAAAACTTTATTTGACCACCTCACTGCCCGAGGCATTCAAGTAAGTCTCTGGGATGATACATCTTGGAAACAGTATAGCCCACTGGTGGAACACAGGTTTGAAAGGCAAGGGCTTTTCAGTGACTGTGAAGAAGTCTGACTGCTGCCATCTTAGGTGGACCAGAGACCACTTTAGGCCTCTTCTTTTCTGCTGCGCTTTTAAAACCCTGCTAAAGATGTCCAGCCATGGGTTCCTAAGGTCACTACATCTGTGCATCTGTGACTCCCAACATTCCTCAGCCCTGCCCCTCACAGACAGCCACCACTCTCCTGCTTGCTCGACTTGTCCCTGCCAGGGAGCCACAGCTCCTTTTCTCTGAACTCTTCCCCTTTGAAGGTCCCATCAGGACCTTTCCTTCTCCAGTCCCCCTTTGTGCTTGTGACCCTCTAAACACCCTATGGCCTGTAGAAAAGTTGCCCATCTAGCCTAAGTGGCAGGGCCCTCTCTCTCAGGTTTGTTCTGAAATACACCTGTCCTGCTGAGGCCTCCCTTTGTTTTTTCTTCCTTTTGCCTAACAGTTTCAGCCCTGACTCTGATGCTGATATCTTACAGTTAGTGATAGAGAGTGTTGGCCTTTGTGCAGCTCAATTGCTCTTATGTAAGGAGGAGAGCAGCTGAGGCCAGAGTGGTGGGACTGTGCATGTGTAATGAGCAAAACCGAGTTGTTAAAGGAGTTGATGATGTTTTTGATTTTTTTTTTTTAATCGGTACCAGGGATCGAACTCATGACTGCACACTTGCAAGGCAGGCACTTATGCCGCTGAGCTAAATCCCAGCCCCATGTTTTTGATTTCTTAAAATGACAAGGGTTAGTTCTAAGTGCGCTGAGATTATAGTGGATACATGTTACAAAGAATTTTTCTATTTTAACATTTCATACTTCTCATGATTCTGATTTTCAGGTATACATTTGGGTATTAAATGATGAACAAGAGTTCAAAAGAGCTTTTGATCTGGGAGCAACTGGGGTTATGACCGACTATCCAACAAAGCTTAAGGATTTTTTACATAATTTTCCAGCATAGAAAAAGGTACTTGGATATATTCACGGAAAGACCTAAGAAGAGAATATATCACCATCATTTCCCTAAGATACTTCCAGAATGATACATGGTTTAATCTGCTAAGTTTTGATTACCTCATTTTTAAGCCTGTATGAGAATGTAGAAACTATATATTGTATATTTATTTTAAACAATACAGCATATTTTACAATTGTAAATTGTTCAGAAAGATAACTGGTTATGAGATGTAAGTAGATTATTGATGAAGATATTTGTATATATTGCAGTATTATACTATAATTACATGTGAAATCAAAGACTGTTGGATAAGTTTGCTGTTAGTTTCATTGGAATAAGACCAACTAATTTAGTAAAAGAAAGTTACTGAAGGCCATTACAGCTGGTCTGCACTGTTTCATTATATGTAGAAACATCTTCATTAAGCCAGGCATGATGGTGCACTCCTGTAATCCCAGTACTTGGGAGGCTGAGGCAGGAGGATCGTTGCAAGTTCGAGGCCAGTCTTGGCTACAAAGGAGGTCAAGACCAGCCTGAAGTGCATAGCAAGACCCTGACTCAAAAAGACAAAAAAAGAGGGAGAGAATATAATGAAAGACAAGCTTGAAAATCAATGCTGTAGTTTTCTGGTAAGTTATATATTGTTAGCAGAAGGCAGGCTCAAAGAAATAACTGAGGCACACACCTGTACTCCCAGCAGATGGGAGGCTGAGGCAGGAAGATCACTTGAGTTCGAGGGCAGCCTAGGCTACATATTAAGTTCGAAGCAACCTGAACTACACTGTCTTAAAAAAAAGGAAAAAAGACCATGTTCAGATAGTCATGTTTTTTATGATTCCTCTAAGGAAATGCAAGATTTTCATTTTTTGGCCTTGACTTGACCTTTTGAGCCCACATCTAGATTTTAAATAACATCTTGAACTCTAATGTTATTAAGCTGTTGGAAGTGCACATATCATTGTTTGTAATTTTGCTAGTATGAATACTGTCCCTGATCTTTAAGAATTCAGTCTTCTAAATATTAAGTAGAAATAGATTTTCCCAAAACATTAGACATTACTTGCTCAGTTTTTATGTGACTTTATGTAAATCTGTTTTTGACTTTTTTGACTAATTTTTATGCTCTCAAATTGGTAGATAAATATAATCTGGAATAAGTGTCTTTTGCCTAGATTGTGTCTCTCATTTGGAGTTTGATGTTTGTATGGCTATGAAGGATAACTATACTCTCTCACCTGTCCCTGGAAGACATATGCATTATTTGCTTTGTTGTTTAAACCAAAATAAAGTTTTCCAAGAACAAAGTAAGTGTCATTGTTCTACAGTTTTAGTTTCAAATATATTCTGCAAGCTTTTTTGCAGAATTTAATGAGGTGATTAACAATGATATAAGTGAATGCACCTTAGATTTCACTCTGAAGAAAAAACAATAGCCACGTATGGTGGTGCATGCCTATAATTACATCATTTAGGAGGCCGAGGCTGGAGGATCACACATTTGAGGCCAGCCTGAACTACATAGTGAGACCCTGTTTTAAAAGATAGAAATAGATATATAGATATGAAAGTTATTTCTTGCATTGAATAAAGATTTCAGCAGGTAATCTATTGAGGCTTTTTTTTGGACAGGATCCCAGAGAGTCTGAGACCAGCATAGTGAGTACAAGTCCAGCCTGAACTATATATCAAGAACCTGTCTCAAAAAAACGAAAAAAAACAAAAGTATGTTGAAGTAGGGTTGGAGTTGTAGCTCAGTGGTAGAGCACTTGCTTACCCTGCCCAAGGCCTTGAGTGCTCAGTGCTGCAGGGAAGAAAAAAAATAAAGGAAATTAAAATGCTTACTGGGCAAGAAGAATCCCTATGAGCAGTTAAAACCATTTAGGCCTCATAAGTGGGCTAACTCTTGCTTGATTTGCATACATAGACAAAATTTGAGCTTGTCCACTTTTTCTTCCGTCCTTCCTTCCTATACTGGAGATTGAACCCTGGGCCTTCACATTGAACTACATCTGCCATTCTTTTAAAAAAAAAAAAAAACTGGGGGAGGCAGGAATATAGCTCAGTGGCACAGTGCCTGTCTGGTAAGCATGAAGTCCTGAGTTCGATTCCTGGTACCAAAAAAAAAAAATTGGCTGAGCATGGTGGCATATCTCGAGCATGGTGTCATATCTCGTAATCCCAGCACTCAGGAGGCTGAGGCAGGAGGATCTCCATGAGTTCAAGGCCTGCCTGGGCTCCTCATAGTGTGTTCAAGGCCAGCCTGAACTTCATAATGAGACCGTGTCTTAAAAAAAAAAAATTTTTTTTGGAGAGGTTTTTGAGACATGGCCTTGGCGTGGAGCCCAGGGTGACCTTGAATTTACTGTATATCCAGGCTGGCCTCAGACTCTTGGGGATCCTGCCTCAGCCTCCCAATTGCTGGGATTACAAGTGAGCACCACCACACCCAGTTTAATGTGCTTATAAAAATTAATAGAACCAGCTCATACCCATCAGGCCAGCTACTATTAATACACTGAGAATAGCGGGTTTCAGAGAGGTTTCAGAGGACTCGGAGGCTTGCACACGCTGGTGGATGTGCTGTGGGAAGCAGGAGGGAAGGGATGGGGAGCAGCTATGGTAGGAAAGGTGGAGCAAGGCTCTGGCTTTCCAGTGAGGGGAGCCGGATGCCTGATCCCGAAGCTTCAAAGAAGCTGCGGTTTGTCTGCCTCAGGGGTTCAGAGCTTCAAGCCCTGGTCTTCTGGCTCCAAGGCAGAAACCTCAGTGGGGCCGCACAGAACTACTGATCTGTTCCACCCATGAAGGGGTGCCAGGCTCAGCGAGGAGCCTGCCTAATGTGGCGCTGGACAGCACCTCCTTTCAATGCTTCTGAATCCCGCATTCTTCCAAACCCAAAATCAAACTTCCTGCTTTTTGTGGCTCGCTCACACTTCCGCAGTCAGCAGCAGTCAGCGGTCCACACGTCACTCTGCCTGCCCCTTCAAACTCCTCCCCATGTCAAAATGAATAAAAGCTTCTGGCTTTTCTGCCCCAGGGAATCTTGCACTTATGCATCCCTCCCGTGCCTGCATTAAAGGCCTTTTTCTTTCTTTCTTTTTTGCTATTGCTTTTCCACTGCGCCAAGGAAAAACCTATCAGGCACTAAGCTGCTCACTGCATGGTGGAAGGGTAGGGCTGGGGAGGTGCAGGGGAAGGCAGGAAAGAGCGCTGGAGAGAGGTGGCCCGCCTGCCCCACTCCCAGGCTGTGGCCACTGGTGGGCTGATTCTCTGTGCAGTAGGGAGGGCCCCTCACCTCTCCAGGAGCTGTTAATCCAGTCAGATCGACAGTTAGGGTGAACTGGCACAGGCCGTGCCTCCAGATCTGAAATACAGTGTGGTGGTAGGAGCCCGCTGTTCCTGCTTGGGGTCAAGTGCAAAAAACGCGCAAGAGACCTGCCTCTGCACCCGGTCCTGGCGGCCTCTGCACGCGGTCCTGATGGCGCTTCTCACAGCTAAAACAGGCCAGGAAAACGCGATGGCTGTGAGGGGATGGACCGGTCAACACTGAACTGCTGCTAGGCATTAGTGGGGGTGAGACCCTGAGGTCTCACGCTTGGATGAGCCTTGAAGACGTTGTGGTGAATAAATCAAAAGGCAGAGACTGTGAGTGCATAAATATGAAGCACCCTGTGCAGTCAGGATCAAGGAGACAAAGTCCAGTGGTGATTGCCACGGTTCTCCTGGCCATGGGAGAATGAAGCCATTTTTTGTCTTTTTGAGAGGGTCTCACTATGCACTTCAGGCTGGTCTTGAACTCACTGCGGAGCCTAGGCTGGCCTCGAACTCGAGGCAATCCTCCTGCCTTAACTTCCTGAGTGCTGGGATTACAAATATGTGCCACTATGCCTGGCCACTCTTCTTTCTTAATGGATACAGAATTTCAGTCATTGCAAGATGAAAAAAATTGGGGAGATGGGCTTTTGTAACACTTGTCCAACCTACTGAAAACCCGTGAACTGTGTGCTTAGAAATGGTAAAGATGGGGCTGGCATGTTGCTTGGATAGAGTGATTGCCTAGGTTGTGCAAAGCCTTTGGATACCAAGGAGCCAACTAAAATAAAAAAGTTAGCTGGGCATGGTGGTGCACTCCTGTAATCTCAGCACTTGGGAGGCTGAGACAGGCAGGTTGTTGCAAGTTTGAGATCATCCTGGGATACAGAGTGAGTGAGCCCAAGTCCAGCCTGAACCATATAGTGAGACCCTGTCTCAAAAAGACAAAAAAATAAAAATGAATAAAAATAAAAAATTAAATTAAAAAGTTAGACCAGGTGTGGTGGCACATGCCTGTAATCCTAGCACACTAAGAGGCTGAGGCAGGAAGACTGAAAGTTTAAGTCCAGCCTTGAGTCCAACTTAGCTACTGTGTATATTGAGATCCTGTCTCAAAATAAAAAGTGAAAAAGGACTAGATATTGGAGACCATTACGAAGCAGCTCTGAGCAGGATTTAAAATTAACTAATTAGGGCCAGGGATTTAGCTCAGTGGCTTAAGCACTCGTCTGGCAAGTGCAAGGTCTTGAGTTCAATCCCCGGTACCAAAAAATAAAATAAAAATAAAATTAACTAATTGGCTTTCTATATTTATCTGTGAGTCTGTCCTAAGCCTCGGCCCCTTGCCTGGAGACAGGAACTGATTCATAGTAAGTGAACTTCTATGAATCACTGGTCCTGGTTGAGGCCTGTAGTGGCCTGTGAGGTCAGAGATACCTCAAAGGACAAGAAAAGGCCACAGCTGAAGACAACTTGGCTCCAACACTAATTAAGTAAATAGAGGCTGTAGCTGAACGAATCTCACTCCTGCAGTTGCGCTCCTACCATGTCATCTTGGAGATAAAACAGTTCTTGGAGACATCTTGGAGAAGTCTTTGAAATGACTCCCAAGGTCCTGCTCATTTCCCGTGCTTTCCTCAGTTTCCCTGTCCTTTGTTTTTGGACCTAATAAAAGTGGGCAGGTCCAGAGAAGGCTTAGTCTTAGCCTTTGGTGTCTTGAGTTCAACTAAAGGATTTTGACCCTCCTGGAGCCTTAAAATCATACTACTTATCTCATTTTATTTAAACTTCCTCCATACATTCCTTTGGGAGATCGGGGATCTAGGTCAGGACCCGATACTCGAGCCCTCACACTTGCCAGGCAGAAGCTGTGCTCCTGAGCTATATTCCTGCACACACAGTAATATAGCCATTTTGACACAGGAATTTTGTCATTTTCAGACAGGGTCTTATGACACAGTTCAGGCTGACCTTGAGCTCACTTTGTAACCTAGGCTGGTTTTGAACTTGCAACAATCCTCCTGCCTCAGCCTCCTGAGCTCTGGGATTATAGGAGTGTGCCACCACACTGAACAAATCGATAAACCACCTGTCAAAGATGTTTTGAGATTGGTAAAATTTGAATATAGATATTAAATGAGATTTTCAAAAAAATTAATGGATACAATTGTTCCATTGAAGCAAATTACAAAACAACATGTACATAGTTTCATTTTGGTTTTAAAAAAAAAACTATGTTGATGCATATCTCTTCAAGAAAATTATGTCAAAACAGTATGGGAGACCCCAGCAGTGATCCCTAATCTCCTGCCAGGTGTCATGGCACAGGGCAGAAAGAAGAACGAGAAAGAGACAAAATGGCAGTGCAGCTGGACACCAGGATGACCAGTTCTCAAGGAACAAAAGGCCATGGAGCAGCCAGAACCTCAGCATTTATTGACTGAGGATGGGATCATCACATAACTAGAGGACGGCTGTGATCTTAGACTAACAAGCATCTTGCTATGGAGCATCTCTAGTCTTAGTAGTCTTGGTCTTGGTCTTAGTAGGTGGGAGAGACCCACCCACCCCTAAAGAGATAATGGGAAATCACAAAAGGGTGATACCCCAAATTCCAAGCCTGAGTTCATTCCTTATGGAAGTATGAAAAACTAGCCATTGTGAATTTGTGGCCCCCAACAGGTAAGCAATGAGATAATTTTTGGTTGTGTCAGTGTAGTGTTTTTATATTTTCCAATTTTCACAATTGCTTTCATAGTAATAATTTTATTTTTATTTTAAAAATTAGCCAAAAAAATTAAGCAAAAAATTAGAAAAAAAGGCATGGTAGTGCTTGCCTGTAATCCTAGCGCTTTGAGACTGAGGCAGGAAGATAGCTGTGAGTTCAAGGCTAGCCTGGGCTACACAGTGAATTCAAGCCAGCCTGAACTACAGACCAAGACCTGTCTCAAAAAAAAAAAAATTGTGATGTTTGGTCCTCACCTACATAGGGATCGAACTCACAACTTCACACTTGCCAAACAGACTCATACTACTGAGCTAAATCCCTGGCCTCACCTACTCACTATAAATCTAGGTTCCCACTCTACGTGCTTGGGTTTGTTTAATGTGCTAGAATGGTTCACAGAGCTCAAGGAAACACTTTACACAGAGTTACTCTCTTATCACAGAGGATACTACAAAGGATACAAAGAAACAGCCAATGGAGGGATACCTGGGGGTAACTTAGGAGAGAAGAGGTTCAGAGGTCCCATGTCCTCTCTGAACATAGCGCTCTTCAGGAGCTGCTGCTCTCCCGTTCAGCTCTCAGGAAGCCCATTTGAAACGGGGCTAGGTGGCACGTGCCTGTAATTCCAGCCCTCTGGGAGGCTGAGGCAGTAGGATCATAAATTCAAACCCAGCCTGAACAATTTAGTGATTCAGAGACCTTATTTGAAAATAAAAACCAAAAAGCAGTGGGGCCGTAACTCAGTGGGAGAGGTCTGGGTTTAATCCTCAGTACTGCAGAAATACAGTCTGTACTTTAAAAAATTTGTAGCAGGAGATTCTGTTACTCAGGAAATTACCAGAGTTCTAGGAGCTCTGCGTCAGAGACTGAAGCAGACACCAACATGTGTCTTTCTTGTTAATTCCCAGGGACTGTTGTGGATATGTGTGGTATTGTGATAGCTGCTAATCGTTTGAAAAGGCAAAAATAAAGACTCTGCCATGATCTTTTCCTAAAATCCCAAAAGGAGAAAAGATTTTTTTTATTTTTTTGCAGTATGGAGGATTGAACCAGGTCTTATACATGCTACAAAAGTGATTTACCACTGATACATGTCCCAGCCCCATAAAAATTATTATTATTATTACTATTATTATTATTTCCTTCCTTCCTTCTGTCCTTCCTCCCTTCTTCCCTTCCTCCCTTCCTTCCTTCCTTCCTTCCTTCCTTCCTTCCTTCCTTCCTTCCTTCCTTCTTTCCCTTCTTCCTTCTTTCTTTTCTTTTGGGTTTTAAAGCACTGTCTCACTATGTAGTTTAGTCTGGCTTTGAACTCACTATGTAACCCAGGTTGGCCTCAAACTCATGGAGATCCTCCTGCCTCTGCCTCTCAAGTGCTGGGATTACAGGTATGGACCACACTCCTGGAAATCTTCAGTATTTCTTCATGTTGCTTTTCTTCCCCAGAGCCTTCAATCCTACTTGGAGGATTGCCTGATAACATTTTTTAATTGCCAGATATCTTTGCCATTTTAGTCTGGTTAGTCTAATTAATTGGAACCTTGAGTTAATCAGATGCCAGTGTGACTTTGATCCCCAGTGGACTTGGTCAGTTCTTACCTAGCAGAATCATTCCACATCGCTGAGCACTGGCACTTTTCCTTCATTTGAGTGCTGTATTCCCAGGAAAACTGAGACACGCTGGGCGAAGGGCCCACTGAAGCACAAAATTCAACTAATATTCTTAGTAAAATCATTTTCTGAATTAAAGGAATCAGCACTGTTCTTTTGTCAGTGTGTGTATGGTCACTTTTCCATGGCTGGGTAAAATACCTGATGAGTGTTCTGAAGGAGAAGAGCTTTATTTTGGCTCACAGTTTCCAACCATGGTCAGCCAGTACATGCTAAAGCAGAAACACAGTGTTGGCAGGACAGGGCAGGGAGAGCTGCTCACCTGGGGCAGCTGGGAAGCAGAGGGAAAAAGGGGCAGGGGACCAGACACACCTCTCCAGGTCATCCCTTCAGGTGCTCCAATGGCCCACTTCTTTCAACTGGGCCTCTTAACAGCCTATTCAACTAGGAATGCTTAAAAGTACAAAACCTGTGGGTTGACACTTCCTTCAAGAACAACATATTCTGTAGGGAAAGATTTAGATGGCAGCTCAATGATCCAAGGATAGTCTTGTTTGCGGGGGCTGGGGAGGGTATTGAGACAGGCTTTCACCGTGTGACACAGGCTGGCCTTGAACTGACTGCGATCCTCCTGCCTCAGTCTTCCAAGTGTTGGAATTACAGACCTGTGCCATCACGCCTGGCAAATTCTTCCATTTATTAATCCATAAATCATAGTAAAAATTGCTATGGAAGAGCTAATACTCATGTAGTGAATTATCCCTTAAGTCTAACTTAAAAGGCACTTTAAATAAGAATTTCACAAAAAATAAGATACAAGCTGGGCATGGTAATCTCAGCAATTGTGAAACTAAGACGGGAATTGCTCTGAATTTGAGGCCAGCCTTAGCTATGTAGTGAGTTCAATGCCAATTGCCTGTACTATATAATGAGACCTTGTCTCAAAAACAACAAAAAAGTTGCTATTCTGAAGTGTTAGTGGAGGATTTTAATTTTTTCTCTCCCCCCGCCTAGGACTTTAATTTTTGAGATATTTTTCTATTGCTGGGAACTGAACCAAAGGCTTCATGCATGCTATGCGAGCACTCTACCACTGAGCCACACTCCTAGCACACCTTACTTAAAATTTTGAGAACCGGGTGTGGGAGCTAAGGTACAAGGATTGCTGTGAGTTCAAGACCATCCTAGATGAGTTCAAGGCCACACTGAACTACACAGCAAGACTCTGTCTCAGAAAACCAAAATAAATCCTAAAATAATAATACTAATAATAAATAAAATTAAAATTTTGGGACTCAGGATGGCCACAAATTTGAGATCTTCCTACTTTGGCCTATTGGCAGGCTGGAACTACAGATGAATACCACCATGCCTAGCAGAAGATCTTTGATCTACATCACCTTGTATGGCTCTTGTGGAAGTCCTATGAGGTCAACACGAAGTAACAGAGTCAGAGGGTTCTCAGAATTGCCCAAGGCTGATCATCTTATCATGAATGTCATCCAAAACCCTCTGGAGAACCTGTATCTCTATGAAATGTCTTGCAGGCTGCTGGACCTTTGCTGACTAGAACATAGTGACTGTGGGTGCACAGAACATTGTAGTTTAGAGCCAAAATAACCTTTAGTAGAAGTTACCTTAACTCTTACATCTGATCTAACATTCTCAAGACTGACAGATTAACTTTTCCATTTGGAATAAAGCAACATCCAGCTTCCATCAATCCTAAAGCTAAGGGGTTAGGGATATAGCTCAGTGGCACAGCATCTCCCTGGCAAGCGTAAGGTCCTGAGTTTGGTTCCTGGTACCAAAAAAAAAAATTCCTTAAGCTAAGAACACTGTAAAGTAACATCTAGACTCTGCAAGAGATTGGCCTGCATTGCCGATGTCTGCCTCCCGCCAAACTGATTGGCAAATATATTTGGTTATAGCTTGCTATTGTGCTCTGACTACAAAAGCTCATGATGTAACTGTTTCCACAGTGGAGGACCAGTCAGAATCTGGCTCAGAATAAGCTATTTTCTTTAAAGATCTGTTACTTTATGTTGACAAGTAATCAACAGGAAATATCCAAAATGGTTGATATGTAGTATCTGAATTTAGGAGGAACCCAGAGTTGTGAATTATTTTTCTATATTTCTTTTTCTTTTTAGGCAAAGGGAAATGTTTGTTCTTGGCTGGTGGTGCATTTGTGCTTGGTGTGTGTAGGGGGGTACTTGATACTTTGGAGAACCAGCAATGTTTTTGTAAGCAAGGAAAAAAAACTTCAATAAACCCATTAGATTTATTTGACCTTAGTTGACTCATAAAAATAACTAATTTTGGAGGTCAAACAGTTGGGCAATGCATGACTATTTTACCAAAGCTTTGCAGTGTGAGCTATGATGACAGTGGTGGCCTTGGTCACTTTTCAGGGATTCAAGGCCACTTGTCGGGAAAAAGCTGGCCCTCCCTTGGGTTCCTGGGATGGAAATGCTTCATATCATATCTGTCTGTTCCTTTGCTGCCTTTCCACCTTCCCACTGGCTTGAATCACTTATGATATATGCATGACTGTCCCATTGGGTAGCTTGTGCCACTGGTGGTACAAATGGATTGAATCACTTTTATCAGTCTTTCTACTAATAAAAAACTTGGGGGGAGTTGAGACAGAGTTTCTCTATATAGTTCAGGCTGGTCTCAAACTCACAGTGATCCTCTTGCCTCAGCCTCCCAAGTGCTGGGATAACAAGTGTGCCATTAATAAAGAACCACCCAATGGAACAGCAATGCATGTAGCTCAAGCCGCCTGGCAGAGTGACATACAAATCACAGCTCCATCATAAACGTGTTAGTTAACCTTCGAGTCAGGTTCTGTTCATCTCTACATGTGGATGTGTTGATCATTAAGAAATGTTTTGCTCATTACTCTAACACAAGGTTAGCTTGACCTAGATGTACACAGTCTCTCCTACCCTTTCGAGGCTAAAGGCTATCCCAGGTGTCATGACCAGAAACGACAGGCTACAAAAGACGTGAAATAAGGTGCCACTCAAGGTTTTGGAAGATCTCCACCTATGACCAGAAAAGACATGAATATTCCTTCCCTTTACATTGGCTTTTCCATGGATGAGTTTCTAGGCCTGGATTTGGTTCTATTTTTGGCTTTTAAATTTTTTAAATTTATTTTTTATTCTTAATATCATATGTTTGCTGTACATAGTGCTCACATTCATCCTGCTCATCCTGGGGGGTTGGTACCTGTACGTAACACATCTTAATTTTTTTTTTATCCCCTATGCTTTAGTTTTAAAACTACTTAGGCAGAAATCTTTAAAAGCTTTTAAATGATAACATTATTGACATTTTTGTTGTAATAAAACTGAATTCAGCAGGGATTTCTTACATTTTATTTTCTTTTGTTTGAGACAGGATCTCACCACATAGTCCAGGCTGATCCTGAACTCACTCTGCAGCCCAGGCTAATCTTGAACTCCTGGCCATCCTCCTGCCTCAGCCTTCCAAGGGCTATGATTACAAGCATCTGGATTCAGGCCCGATTTACATTTTTCTATCCACTATGTGTAGAGTGACTACAAAAATGCAACTCTCCTTTCGGGAGAGACAGTCAGAGACCACCACTTATGGGCCCTTGACTTGTTACACATTGAAAACTTGATTTTTGTTTTCTTCAGAAACAGTCGAGGGCTTAAAAACTGCATTTGGTGACCCTTCACTATAGAGTAATTTAAAAAAAGCAGTGCTTGACCTTTTGAACTCAGGGCCTCAAGTGCTCTACCACTGAGAATATCCACCACCCTTCCACCCCATCCCTCCTTTGTTTTGTATTTTTTCTTTATTAACCAGAACTTGGGTCAAATCCCTGCTTAGTTTGGCATATAGGCTTATTAATCATTTAGGGAATTTCAGTCTAAAAACTGGCAATGTGAAGCTGATTATCCCCAAATTTAATTAACCTTCCCCATCACTACAAAAAACAAACAAACAAGCAAAAGCCAAGTGAGGTGGTACCTACCTGTAGTCCCAGTACTTGCAAAGTTGAGGTAAGAGGATTGGGAGTTTAAAGCCACCCTGTGCAACACAGGGAGACCCAGTCTTAGAAAAAAAAAATACCAAAAAATTGGGGAGAAAGGGTTAGAAGTGTGCCTTGTTGGTAAAGCACTTGTGTAGTATACTCAAGGCCCTGAGTTCCACACTCAGCACTGAAAATCAGCACAAAACAAATAAACACTTTTGGGACTATGGGAGAGAGAGACAGAGGGAGACAGAGACAGAGAGAGACTACAGAGTGCACCAAGAAGACTGCTATTATGACTATCAGCATAGTAATACAAAGGATTTGGAGTCTGTTCTTTAGCTAGGGCCCTCATAAAGCAAACAAAAGTCAAACAGATCAAACAGCCAGATGAGGAGTCTATACACTTTAGGCAAGAGGTCTGTTCATTAATTTTTGTAACTAAACTAGGCAGAGCAAACATGGTGGCACGGGTGTGTAATCCCAGCACCTGGGAGGCTGAGCTAGGAGGATTGCTGCGAGTTTGAGGCCAGCCTGAGCTATATACTGAGTTCAAGCCCAGTTTGAACTGCACCGTGAGACTGTGTCTCAAAAAATCAAATCAAAACAAAACAAAACACCCAGTGTGTTTATCTGTATGCCCCAAGAAGTATGGAGAAGGGAAGTATTCCCACAGCCCCAGCTGGACAGTCTATATTATCAGCATTCTGAGAGGTGGAGGCAGAAGGGCGGTGCTTTTGAGCCCAGCCTGGGCAAATCAGTCACTTGGTGAGAACTTGTCTCAAAAGAGAGGGAATGTAGTTCAGGTTGAAGGCCCTGGGTTCAATCTCCAGTACCAAAAAAAAAAAAAAAAAGTATTGAGACAGGCCAGGACAAGTAAGGAAATAAAGAAAATCATAATTTAAAAAAATTTTAATACTGGCACAAAACACATGGATCAGTGGAACAGAACAGAGAATACAGAAATAACCTCAGGTACATTCAACCATCTGTTTTTTTTTTTTTTTTTGTACCAGAGATCAAACTCACAACTGCGCACTTGCAAGGCAGGCACATATGCCACTGAGCTTAATCCCCAGCTCAATCATCTTATCTTTGACAAAGTGTCCAAAAAGATACACAGGAGGAAAGATAGCCTCTTTAACAATGCTGGGAAAACTGCCTATTCACCAGCAAAAGATTCTATCCAGACTCATATCTCTCCCCAGATATCAAAACTAAAATCAAAATGGAGCAAAGATTTAAATATTAAAACAGAAACAGCCAGGTGTGGTGTCACATGGCTATAATCCCAGCATTCAAGAGGCTGAAGCAGGAGGATCATTCCTGGGACTGTCCAATACCCAACTCATTTGTTAGCAGCAGCACTGTTCTCAGAGAAAGCCCAGCTCAGCAATGGTGCTGTTGCCCTTGGCAAACATGGGATATGATAAAAAGAGAAGAGGTGGAGTGTGGAATCTTCCAAGTACCGGGACTTGTGAGAACATCCATACTTTTACACCAGATGCCTAAGGACTTTGACCAGTGAGGAACCAGACATTCGGAGAACTTTGAGTTCAGATATTTGTTCAAATCTCCTTACCTGAAGTCTCTAACCCCCTTATCAGATACTTGCCTGAGCTCCCTATTTGACCTCCTTTGTTCAAACCCTAGTAAAAGAAAGGTTTTTTTTCTCTGAACTACACAGACGGACATTTTGCTGCCTGCACTCAGCACAATAAATTTCATGCCTGGTTGCCTTTACACAAGCGTGGTGTTCTTAGCTGGTCCCTGACTTGAAATGTTTTTTATGGTCACAAGTTCCAGGCTTGCCTGACTGCATAGCGAGACTGTCTCAAAAAACCAAAAACAGAAGCACTTAGTCTGAAGATAAAATGGGTAAAATGCTTAAAGATATAGGCAAAGATAAAGACTTTCTGAGCAAAACCTCAACTGCACAAGAAATAAAATTAAGAATCAACAAATGGCATTATATCAAGTTAAAAGCTTTTGGACTGCAAAGGAAACAACCAACAGAGAGATGAGACAACCTACAGAATGGGGAAAAAGCTTTTCTAGCTACTCCTCTGACAGATGATTAATATCTCAAATATTTATAAAGCAGACAAAAAATTAGACCTCTCCCCAAATAAAAGGTCAGTCAAAAAAACTGGCAATCAAATAGACATTTCTCAAAAGAAGTACAAACTACCAATAAATACATGAAAAAATGTGCAACATATTTGGCCATTAGAGAAATATAAATTAAAGCAACACTAGGATTCTACCTCACTCCAGAAAGAATGGCTGTCATCATGAAACCAGATAATAACAAGTGCTGGTGAGGTTGTGGGGAAAAAAGAACCCTTCTCCACTGTTGGTAGGAGTGTAAACTAGGACAACCACTTTGGAAATCAGCATGAAGATTCCTCAAAAAATTAAAAGTAGAAATTCTATTTGAGCCAGCTATTCCCCTTCCAGGTATCCTCCTGAAAAGGTTGAAGACATTATATCCGTGTAATATCTGAATGCCCATATTTTTAACAGCATAACCCACCCACAAAATCTTGGAAGTGGCCCATATGTTCACTGGCAGTTAATGGATGAAGAGAATGTAGTTTGCATACATGTGAGAAATAAATTTACTTCTTGGACTCCAGAGACAGCAAAAGCAAGACGTTAAATCCATACTTTTATGAGAATGTTGCCTACACACCCAGGAACACTCCAAGGGAGAAGCTGCGTATTTCTATTCCTAACTCACAGGACTCTTTCCCTTCATGTCCTGTGACCTGGGATCTGGGGTCCACAGTCTGTCCTGAGCAATCTATTTCATCCCACACCTGTTGTCCCTGGCTATTCCTTTGCTTTCTCCTTTTTATCTTTCCCTCTGTCTTTCGCTTTGTGGTTATTTTTAGCTTTTTGGCTTCCCAGAAATTAGGAAGTATTCAGCAATTATGTCTTACCTCAGAATCTTATCTCTGCCATGAGTCTATACAGCCTGTATGTCTTTGTTTGCTTGTTGACTGTGATAAGTCTGAAAATAAGGGCTTACTAGAGTAATTAATGAAATATGGGCCAACTAAAAATATTTTTACCTCTTACAAACACAGTGGAGCACTCACTACTCTGCCCCCAAAGAAGGATAAATTTGAATCATTTTGGAAAAATGGAGGCGCCTTGAGACTATAATGCTAAAGTGAAATAAATCAGATACACAAGATTGACTATTTTGGGCAGGGGATTTAGCTCAGTGGCAAAAGTGTCTGTCTCAAAAAAAAAATCTCAAAGTATAAATAGATTGAAGAGGAAAATAAAATAATTGGAAAAAGGGAGATTGATAAGAGATGGAAGGAGAAGGGAAAAAACTGCACTTTTTTTTTGTTTGCTTACTTTTGAGACAGGCTCTTGCTATGTAGTTCAGGCTGATTTGAACTCAGTATGTAGCCCAGGCTGTCTTCAAACTTATGGCAAGCCTCCTGCCTCAGCCTCCTGATTGCTGGGATCACCATACTGGTGATATATTGTTTTTTTTAATCGATACCAGGGATCAAACTCATGACCACATGCTTGTAAGGCAGGTGCTTATGCCACTGAGCTAAATCCTTAGCCCTGATACATTGAGTTTTAAAATACCCACAACTTTAGGAACCAGAGGGAAGTCTCAGCATATGACTGTGATACCAGCACTGGAAAGGCTGAGGCAGGAGGATCCCTGCAAATTGGAGGCCAGCCTGGGCTACATAGTGAGTTCAAGACCAGTCTGAATTACTCAGGAAGACCTTGTCTCAACAAAACAAAACGAAATGAAACAAAACAAAACAAAAGAACAACCTTTAGGACACAATCAGGTTACCTGCATGTGTTCTCCTTACACTTCTTTATGCTTCATTTCTTTCAGCCCAGTGTGGGAGCTTGTCTGAGGAGTAAATGGTTAAACTGCAGGGCAGTTGCACATAGGCTCTCTGAGAAGCTGGGCAAAAGCGTGCAGGCTGGGTGAGAATGGAGTGGCTGAATAGCAAGAAGTTTAGATTTGTGAAGCACATTGTGCCTGGCCATTGTGCTTCCTCTTTCCCCAAGAAAACAGCCCAGCCTGGAAATGACTCATGGCTGAAATTGCCTTTCTCTTGCTTTTCTGTCTTACATTGAGACCCTAAATGAAAGCCCGAAGAAAAATTAATAATATAAATGAAAAAAAAAAAAAGATGAAAGAAAGCCAGTGCCTTCTCCTTGGCTTTGAGGCTTTTTTTTTTCCTCTTGGGAGTCTCCCAAATGCTGGGCAATCTTGGTGAAGCCCGGCCTTGGGGTCATTATCTATGCTCTGTGCCGCCCTGGTGGCACACTGTGACAGCCCTTCATACCCAGATCCCTCAAAGACAATCACATTCATAAATTTGCTTAGCTGAAAAAATAAAGGGCAGAAGCTAGACCCCAAGATAAACAGATTTGGGCCAGGAATATGGCTCAGCAGCACAGTACCTGCCTAGTGAGTGTGAGGTCCTGAGTTTGATTCCCAGTACAAAAAAAAAAAAAAAAAAGATAAACAGATTCAAAGCTTTAAAAATGTTTGGGGGGGGGGGGGGAACTACCATCTGAAAACAAACTAAATGAAACAAAACAAAACAAAACACGTGGCAGACGAACCCATGGCGTTTACCTACACAAAGTCCTTATCTTTCTGCCTGGCTGGTCCTGGCTTCGCCCCTGTAACCAAGTCCCGATGTTCTATAGATTTCACAATTCCACAGATTCCTGCTGCCTCAAAACAGAGCCCCAGCTCCTGACTGTTCCTGGGCTTTAGGGTGCTGGGGTCTCCTAGAAGTGACTTCTAGGTTCTTTCTCTGCTGAGTGAATAACTGGTCAAGCAGAGTGCAAAGGGCAGCAAGGTTTTACATTTCTTAGAGGCAAGAAAAGAAAAGCCTGCTTTGCAGGATGGGAGCAGACCGCTGCGAGACAGTGGCCACAGGAGGGAAACAGAGGCACTTTTCTATCTCCCACTTGTTGCTGCCATCAGGTCTAGGTCGTCCTAGTGAAAACGTCTGAATTCTGGCGAGAATTGAAGGCCCCACTGTCAGATTGATTCCTCCTGCAGGGATCTGAGAACTTTTCTGACCTCATGCCTGGGAACTTTGCAATGAACAGGTCAGGCCTGGTTCCCCAGCGGTCTGCCATACCCTTCTTACCTGCTGCAAAATTGATGTGCCTCATGGGGTGTGGTGGCACATGCCTGTCATTCCAGCACTCAGGAGGCTGAGGCAGGAAGGTCACTGTGAGTTCGAGGCCAGTCTGGGCTACAGGGTAAGTTCAAGGACAGCTTGAACAGCATAGTGAAATCTTGTCTCAAAAAGACAAAATAAAACAAAACAAACCCTGATGTACCTTTCTCTCTCTCAAGGGCCCTCACTCTACTTCAGGGAGTGTTCACTTGAAATTTTCTGCCTAATTAGCAAAGATGGTTGGTGCCCACCTATAATCCCAGTACTTGGGAAATTAAGATAAGAGACTCACTGAGTTCAAGACCAGTTGGAACTACATAGCAAGACCCTGTCTCAAAAAGCCAAAAAACAAAAAAGTTGGATTTTTCTCTTTAAAAACAAGTGGCTTTTTCTAGAGCATGGATGGCCACGCCCCAGCATTCCTCAGATAGGGTGAATGGATGATATATGCAGTTACTCGGGCTGTTAGGCAGGTAGTCAGACATTACCAGACTGAGGGACAAGGGGAAGCCCCAAAATACCTTGTATTGCCAGTACTGAAACAAAGATGTCTGTCATGGAGGAGCATTGCTGTGATCCCAGCACTCTGGAAGCCGAAGCAGGAGGATCACTGTGAGTTAAAGGGCAGCAGCAAAGCACACTTTTAATCCACTGAACTTCTTTTTCCTTTTTTGGTACTGGGAATCAAACTCAGGACCTGGCACTTGCCAGGCAAGCGCAGTGCCTCTGAGCTATACCTCTGGCCCCTCCCCTGAACTTCTCTGGAACAGAAAGTTATTTGCCTCTGCCATTCCCTCTTCCCCCTAAAGGATGAAAAGAACAAAAGACCCGTAGCAGATGCTCAGAAAAACTTCAAGTAAAAATGAGTGAAAAAAGAACCACATTATGGAATCTTCCTTTAGGTGGGCAACAACATACATGTTCAGAATTAATATTTCTGACATGTTCATCTCACATTTGCAATTAGAAAAAATAGCTAAGTATTTCACAAACAAAGATAAAGTAGTTTCCTCTGAGTAAAAGAGAACACCGCAGTCAGGGTTTGATTTGGTCTCGGTCCATAGTTATTTCTCCCATATTAGCAAGTCATGAAAAGTGCTCCAAGGGGGCCGGGGATGTAGCTCAGTGGCAACAGTACTTGCCTGGCAAGTGCAAGGTTCTGAGTTTGATTCCAGATACCAAACGGGGGGGGGGGGAGAGGGAGAAAGGGAGAGAGATACGCTTCAAAGGGGAAAGAACTTTGACTCTAGTAGGAGGGACGGAGGCTGACTCAGGTGGAGGATGGAATTCTGCCAACCCAACCAGCTACAGCCAAAAAGATATCATCCTGTTGGACCCTGACCAAATCATCCCCATGCCTGCCCTTCAGCAGAAGCCTGGAGATGGCCTAGGGGCCACTGGGTTCTTGAGGGCTCTGATTCTGGGGTTTCCCCAAAGTAATCAGAAGCTAAGAACAACTTAAAGACAGTATGAATCATAGAAGGCATTTTTCCTCAGCAGCATGTGCAGAAAGCTTACTAGCATTTATTTATTGATCAAGTATGTGAGCACACGCGATGTGTCAGGCTCTGGGACACCATGGTGAGAGGATACAGGCAAAGCCTCTGGTCCAAAAGGCAAGGCCTGAGGTCGGAAACCCACGGCCAGCAAGTGGATGACTGAACTGCTCTGTGGAGGAGCAGCTTGGACTTGACTCCGTGCTCAGCCCCACCACTGGGGACAGCTGAAGAGGAGGAGGGGCCCACATTGGACCCCAGATCCCTACTGGCCTTGAACTCACTGTGCAGCCCAGGCTGGCCTCCAGCTTGTGCTCCTCCAGAGTTCTGGGATAACAAGTGTGAGTCACCATGCCTAGCCATAAACTTTCTCTGTCAAAGTATGGAGAGTAAATGTGTTAGGCTTTCCGAGATATCACATGGTCTCTGTTCAACTCTGCCAGTGTAACCAAGAGCAATTGTCGATCTTGTCTCCATTGGCTGTGTTGTTGCAAACTTACAATCCCAGCACCCTGGGAGGCTGAGGCAGAATCCAAAACTGAAGCCAGGCATGAAAAATTAAGCAATTTAGCCAAATCTTGTCTCAAAATAAAAAACAAAAATGGGCTGGGAATATAGCTTAATGCAGGGGCTCTGGGTTCAATATCCAGTAACACACACTGACATATACCCACATACTTACACACACAACACCCACATAATGATCTTTTTCTTTTCTCTAGTTTTTTGTTTTTTTGAGACAGGGTCTCACTATACAGTCCAGGCTGGCCTTGAGCTCACTTTGTAGACCATGCTGGTCTCAAACTCTCAACAATCCTCCTGCCTCAGCCTCCTCAGTGCCGGGGGATTACAGGTGTGTCTCACCACACTTGGCTCCACATAATGCTTGCCCAAACAGGGTGGACTCTAGAGTACAACTGGCCTGATACAGGAACAGCTTGGGTTACAACTGGAATTTTAGGTTTAATTTACAACTGAAACCTTGAGTTGTGACCCAAATGCAGGCCGTGTGTGGTTGCAAACAAGACTCACAATGGCAGAAAAGCATACATAAGCATAAGTGTCAGTCTATTCCCAGAGGCGTGTGTGTGTGTGTGTGTGTGTGTGTGAGTTCAGTCAGTGCTTTTTATAATCATTATGCTTACTGCGACCAAAATAACACCCCAAAAAACTAAAAAAGAAGCTAAGAAAGCTGGGCATGGTGGCACACTCTTATAATCCCAGCACTTGGGAGGCTGAGGTAGGACAGAATCGTTTGCAAGTTTGAGACCAGCCTGGGCTACAAAGTGAGCTCAAGAGCAGCCTGAACTGCATAGTGAGACCCTGTCTCAAAAGACAAAAAACAAACAAACAAACAAAAAAACCCTAAAAGAACTAAGGAAGGAAGGGAAGGAAAAGAAAGCAATCACAATTTTAAAAAAAAAGTGTTAAGGAAAAGACAGAAACAGACAACCCTAGACCTGTTTTTAATTCTGAAATGGTTGAGTCCTAGTGAGCCAGAAGCAGGTCTTAGTGGGCTACACACTCTCTCGAGGAGAGAAAGGACACGGAGAGCTGGATTCCTGGTGTTCTCATGGAAGGGGACTCTCCTCCCAAAGGGCAACCCCTTCTATCTCACCCTCCCCTCCTGCAAGCCAAAGATGTCACCTTGAATAGTGAGCACAGGATGGAAGTCACCCTCGAATCTGGCCTGCAGCTTGAAGATGTAGGCCATTAGCTGTCACCAGGAGAAAAACACTGGAAGATGCTACTGTTCTGTTCTTTCTTTTCTAACATGACTTAGAGATGATTATTTATATTTTCTGTAGTTCGAAAGAATTTGAATTTTGTCTTCAGCGTAGGGTGGCAAACTCTAGTCTGTCCCTTTCACCCCCTCCTGTTAAGAGACCCATAGATTTTTATAGCTGTTATGGAGGCAAACAGACTCAAACATTAGGATAATTTTCTGAGAAAGTAACAATTGTGTTGTGCATTTTTTCTTTCTTTTTTTTTTTTGACACAGTGTCTCACTATGTAATTTAGACTATTTGTTTTATTTTATTTTCACTATGCAGGGTAGGCTGGCCTTGAACTCACTATGTAGCACAGGATGGCCTTGAACTCATGACAATCCTCTTGCCTCAGCCTCCTCAGGACTGGATTAGAGGCATGCACCACCACATCTGGCTTTGATTTTGATCTTTGACTCTTTATTGAGCAGGATCATTTCATTCTGCGAACGCCCTGAGCAGTTCCATTAGGTTTGTCCTTGCACTGGGAAGAAGACAGTATTTTTTTTCCTGCCTGGGTTGCTTCTGGTCACTCAGCTCTCTTTACTGAGCACTAAAGATAACTTTGTGCTCCTAAGAGATGACTTTCTCTTCCCTGATCTACTCTTAATCCTCTGCTTGTGAAATGGCTGTGTTTTTGAGGTGAATCAAGTAGCCATGGGGGAATTTGTGACCAGTGGAGAGTCACTGAGGGAGGCTCTGTCAGTTACCCCTGTAACCTGGCCCTCAGCCGGTATCAATGGATTTGGGGGCGGGGGTTGAGACCTATGTATGCTGCCCAGGCTGATCCTGAATGCCATGACTCAAGGAATCCTCCTGAGACACAAGCCACCAGTTTTCCATGAGGACCTAAGTAGATCCAAGGCTGTTCCAGCAAAGCTTTAGCTTATAGAATAGTTCTAACCTTGCTGTTACTGAGCTGAGGTTTGAAGTGACTCCCGCTGATTTCCTAAGGAATAATTTTTTTTTTTTTTTTTTTTTTTTGTCTTTTTGAGACAGGATCTCACTATG
>PVLA01001823.1:0-182949 GCA_004027455.1 Hydrochoerus hydrochaeris | reverse complement strand
CAGATCCCTTTCCCTTCTGCTTTCTTTGATGCCTCAACCTTGAGCCAAGCCAGACCCATCTCCCTCCTGGATAACTGCGGAACCCCCCACCCCACTCCACGCCTTCCCTAGCTCCTCTGAGTCTGTTTTCAACCCAGCAGGCAAAGCGATTCAGCTGAAACCGGAAGTCAGGTCCTGTCTCTCGTCAGTACAACCCTCCAGCAAGTCCCTGTTCCTCAGCATAGAAGCCAAGGCTTGTCCTGGCTGACTGGACCCCCCTCTCTCTCTTACTCGCCATTGCTTACTTGGTTCTGACCATGCCAGTACCTTGATGCCTGTTACTCATGTTTCAGGCCTTCTGTGCTTCACTTCCAGAGGTGAAGTGTTTCAGGCAAAACACAGTAACTTCAGGTCTCTGCTTGAAAGTCACTTTATAAACAAATCACATGGCTAAAATGAAAAAGACAGACCCGAGCAAGTGTTGACGAGGATATGGAGGAACTTGAATGCTGTTACTTAGCTGGCAGGTTCAATTATTGTTCCCCATTAGTTACCAGAGGTAAACATGTACCATGCTTATTCTGTATGAGGCAGAAACTCTACTCCTAAGCATATACTGAAAAGAAGAGCAAGCTGTGATCATCAGAGGATATAGACAAGAACATTCATAACCACTTCATTCACAACTGTTTTAAACTGGAAATAATTCAACTACCATAAGTGCAATGGAAAGACTGTGATATAATCATACAGTAGAATACTCCTTGGAGGCAAAGGGGATATCTCCTTTTTTTTTTTTTTGAGACAGGATCTCACTATGTATTTCAGGCTGGCCTTGAACTCAGTATGGAGCCAGGTTGATTTCGAACTCATGAGGATCCTCCTGCCTCAGCCTTCTGCACATTAATTATAGGTGTGTACCACCACACATGAATGAATACAACTATAGTATTTTTACATGCAACAATATGGATTGATTTTAAGGCCATGTCAAGTGAAAGAAGACAGACAGATGGATACATATTCCATTGTTTGAAGTTCAAGATTGGGTAAAATTTATTGGTGCTACAGGTCAGAGTAATAGTTTACTCTTGGAGAGGAATGACTGGGAAGAGGACCAGGAAACCTGGACACTTCCAAATGTTTTTCTTTGGTATTATAGACTCAACCTAGCAAGGCATGTGCTCTACCTCTGAGCTCCATCCCCAGCCCTTTTAAATTTCTATGTATTTACTGCACACTGGGACACAAAGGAAAAGAAGCAGGGGTGTAAGCTCCACAAGACAGGTTTATTTCAGAGCCAACCCTAGAGGGACTGCCCTGGCACAGAAATCAGACCAGCAACTCTGCTGCAGGTCATGGGGTCTTTACAGGGTCATGAGTATAAAGAAAAGCCACAAGAGAAAAGTCATCCGGGGACTTTAGGGGGAAAGCTCAGGGCAGAACGGTTGGGGCTGTCATACTCTGTGGCCAGGCTTGATGACCTGCAAGGAATTGCACACTGTTTGTCAAGAGTGGGGCTAAACAGGGGTTGGAAACTGGAGGCTGTTGCTGTGCCCAGGATGACACCTGTGTGGCAGTGTGAAAGCCCAGCAAGGGAAGGGGTTGAAAGTGGTCCCTGCTGGGACCAGGCTGGCAGCGGTTGGATTCCTTCAGAGAGTGGACCCAGGAGTGCTCTGCTGCTGACCTACAGTCCTGCCTTTTTTTTTTTGAGACAGGGTCTCACTAAGTTGCCCAGGCTGGCCTTAATCTTGGGATTCTTCTACCTCAGTTTCCCAAGTAGTTAAGATTACAGGCATGTATGCACATGCCAAGCAAGTATTCGGTTTCTTGATCCGTGTAGTGGTTACACAAATACATACAAAAACTCACCAAGGCCAGGCATGCCTGTACTCCCAGCATCATTGTCCCCAAATTTTAAAATGAAAAAAAATGCTAGGAAAGTAGCTCAGTGCAAAGGCCTTGGGCTCAATGCCAATACTGCATAAATAAGTAAGTGGGTTAATGAAGATAAAATAAGTAAATAAATAAAAGTCACCTATCTAGAGCAGCCTTTTCAGCTGGGCTTGGTGGCACAGGCTTGTAATCCCAGCACTTGGGAGGCTGAGGCAGGAGTATCTCTGTGCATTCAAAGCCAGCCTGAACTACATATTGGGACCCTGTCTCAAAAACCAAACCAAAACAAAAAAAATCATATTTTATATATATGGATTGGTTTGCTTGCTACCTAAATATATATCAGTTCAGGTTCCTTAGAGGAGCAGATTAAATATAAAAGATATATCTGATTATATAGAATATTTATAAGGTAGCCTCTCAATGGCTGTCCACGCAGGCTGGGTGGGAAAAGGCAAAGTGGAGGCTACAGCTGGAGAGCTGCTCCCTGGGTCTGTGCCGGAGGCTGAAGGGCCTGGAAAACAGCACCCAAAGAGAAGCCCCGAGCTCCTCTGGAGTGAAAAGGGACAGACTGTCTTCTTTCCCTTTTTATTCCTTCCAGGCTGTCAGCCTATTGGTTGCTGCCACCTGCATCAGGGTTGGGCCCTCCCGCTTCTCTTTGTGGCCTATTTGACGATCATCCACAGACAGAGTTTTACTAGCCTGGTGGGCTGTTTTTTTGAAGCAGGGTCTCACTGTGTAGTCTAGGCTGGCCTTGAGTTCACTATGTAGCCAAGGCTGGCCTTGTATCTGAAGTGATCCTCCTGCCTCAGTGTCCCTAGTGCTGAGATTACTACACCTGGCTGCTAGGGTGCTCTTATTCAAGTCAAGTTGACATATCAGAATTAAGGGTCACAGTCTTCTAACCCCCAGGGTTTAAACTACACAGGAACAAGGACTTTGTTGTTGTGTTGGCTGCTATATTTCAGTTTAGAACAATGCTTGGCACAATGTCAAGGCCTTGATAAAAAGCTTAAATAGATGAATTTGTATTTAACAGCTTCAGTTATAAATCAGTTTTTGTCTAGAACAGGAGCTACTCCTCTTACCTGAGAATAAACTCTATGACTAATTTACAAGCTGATTACAGACTGCAAAACGGGTTTTGGAACAATAATGTCAGTCTCTGAGATTCTTTTTTTAAAATTTTATTTAAAGAGAGAAAAAAAAGCAAAACAGAAAAAAAGGGAAGAAAAATACAGAACCTCAAAGAAAAAGAAAAATAAACAGTAAGAAATCACTAGTTGATAAATTGCATATTGTCTTCTAGATATAGTTGTTCAAGTTACAAAATTAAAGCATACAAGGTGGACATTCAAACAGTGAGGCTGCGAATAGTTCTGTTCAATGATCCAACAAAAACCCAGCAACATGGTCATAAATCCTATACACTTGAACATACATGCAGTTATATCCTTTAGGGTGCTTTCTTTTCCTCCTTTTGCTTTTCAAGATCATTATCTGTTTAGTTATATCATGTTTCAGTTTGCTCAGTATCTTACTGATCTGTTTTATTATTATTTACTTATTATTTTTTATTTATTTTAATTTTTTATTATTTTGAAGGTAGCAAAATACAGCAGAACAAGACAGAACAAAGTCAACTGAGACAGTGCAGTGAAACTGGTACAGAAACCCTCATCAGGTTGTTGACAAAACAGTAATAGGTACCATAGTATATCCCATTATCTTCACAAGAGTTGTTCTTTCAATAAGGTATAGCCAAATCAAAGGAAATTACAGGACATTCTAGAACATATCAAAACAGAACATTGAATAGAGCAATATCATTAATCAGAACAAAGCAAAACAGTGATAACAATATTTGCCTTCAAAGAGATGATAGAAGGAAATCCCCCCTATTTACTACATTACATATGGTCAACCTCTCAAGAGATGTCCAGATCTCTAGCTCACTTGCTAACGGGGGTGGTGGTGGACATTTTTATAGGTAAATGGATGTGCCTTGAAAACATACTTGAAGTAAATATGTCACACATGCATTATCATCACATTGTTTCATTAGCATGATAAGGAAAAAAGCATGTATTTTGTCCCAGAGAGAATGATGTCAGACAAGCAACGACTTAGGTTACACCTGCCTTCACTTTAAGCCACTGTGAGCCATTTTGAGTTGACTTTTAGATGTCTTAAAGAAATTTTTGACATGCTATAAGGTGGTTTTTGCTTTTTTTTTTTTTCTTTTTTTGTACCAGGGATCGAACTCATGACCTTGAGCTTGCCAGGCAGGTGCTTACGCCACTGAGCTAAATCCCTGGCCCAAGATTTGAATTTTTTGCATGTGGATATCCAGTTCCAGTATATTTATTGAAGGTACAGTCCTTTCTTTGCTTAATTGCTTCTGCATCTTTGCCAGAAATCAAGTGTCTGTTGTGTGAGTATCTATTTTGGGACTTTATATTTGTACTTTGGTTGTTTGTCTATCTTGATATAAATGCCGTTTTGTTATGATTGGTGTAACTTTGTGATAATAAGTCGTGGGATTGGGGAGGGTTGGAGCTCTAACTTTGTTCTTTTAGCAAAGTTGTTTAGACTACTCTGAGTCTTTTTAAAATTTTTATAGGAATGTAAGAATCAAAATGCTGATCTATATGAAAAATGATGTTGACAGTTTGGTAAGGAATTGTGTTTTCTGATCCTTATTACTTTTTTCTATTCATTTTTGGTTTCATTCTGTCTTTATTTTTTGGGGGGGTATTGGGGATTGAACTCATGACCTCGCGTTTGTAAAGCAGGCACTTACGCCCCTGAGCTAAACCCTCAGTCCCGTCTTTTATTTTTATGGCCTCAGAATTTATTTATTTTTGGCACTGGGGATCAAACTCACGACCTGGTGCTTGCTAGCCAGGCACTTATGCTGCTGAGCTAAACCCCAGCACTTGTCTTTAATTTTTAATATAAATAAATAAATAAGTGCAAGAATGTAGATGTGAAAAATGAAGTTGGGCCTAGTGGGTCATGTCCTGTAATCCCAGCATTTAGGAGGATCTTTGTGAGTTTGAGGCGGGCCTTGGCTACATAGCAAGACCTTGTGTCAAAAATAAAATACAAAACCAAAACAAAAAAAAGAAAAAAGAAAAAGTTGTGATCAAAACTTCTGCTTTAAAACCTTTCTTCACCCCATTACTTTTATGATAAAGTTTGAGTTCCTTAATAGATCCCATCTCTACCTGCCTTTCTAGAACGCGTCAGTCTTTCAAACGCCCTCATCTTTCAACTGCACCAACCTGAGAACTGTTTTTCAGCGCCGCGGAGTCCTTCCGGGCGGGGTGTGGTGGCCCACATCCCTCATTCCGGCACACTGGGAGGCTAAGGCCTGCACTAAGGAACTGTGAGGCGGGGAGGCTGTAGCAGCTGCTGTGTCCCTACTTCACCAGGAGAGGGCTCTCTAGACCACTCGATGTTTCAAAACTGGGAAACAGGAACCACAAAATTGTTTAAACTTCTTAATTTGGTGAGTGGCGACAAGAAACGATTTAAAAATCAGCTATAATTAAATCCCAGCACTCAGGAAGCTGAGACAGGAGGATTGCCTTGAGTTTGAGGACAGCTTGGGCTACAAGTGAGTTTAAAGTCAGCCTGAACTACATAGGGAGACTGGAAAAAAAAAGTTTAGTTACAGTTTTTGATCAACTTCTCATTCAAAAGAACTCCAAATAAATCATGCCGATCTCCAAAGGAGGGGAATAACTCCTTTCCTAAGTGTGAGCTGTGCTCAGTAACTTCCCTTCAAAGGGCTCAGTACGGAAAGAGGCAGTGTTACCCGGTTCTGGGACCCCTCCAGGATGGTTTCTAGGTTCTTATTTGTTTGATGTTTCAGTTGTTTGTTTGTTTGTTTTAGACAGAGTCTCTCTTTGTACAGCAGGCTGGCCTTGAACTCACCCTGCTTCAGCCTCCTGAGTGCTGGGATTACAGGCCTGTGCCACCAACTGGTTCCAAGTTTTTGTCTAGAACAAAAATCGGACAAAGAAACCCCAAAAAAGATTGGACAACACAAGCACATAAGGTATCGAGGTTTTAAGTTTGTTGGAGGTAGGAAAAGAAACATGCTCTGCAGATCGAGTCTGGACCTAGGGAAAGGAAAAAATATATACTCGACAGCGTGGGAGCAGACTACTACAAACGACAGGGCACATGGCACTGAGCTCAATGGCCACTGTCCTTTTGGACACTCCTCGAGCTGAGGCCAGGTCTAGACAGTTCTATCCCAAACTTGCTGGGGCACAGGGAGGATAACTGAAAACTTCACGCTGCTTCCGCAACCTGAGCTTTGGGGACTGTTCTGCGCATGTGTCCTGGGACTTAGGAATTAACAGATCACGCCCACTCCCTCACTCACCCCTGCCTGCCGAATCACCTCGCCCTCACCTGCCTAGGGAGGGGGTAAAGACCAGAGAAAGCCGGGCCACTGTGCTCCAGGCAGGGCGATCAAACACGTCAGCATCAATGCTGTGACAAAAATGTCACTTTCACCTCTGTGGTCTTTCTCACCCAAACACTTTGCAAATGGCATCCTATAATGTACCTGAGCAGAATTCCCTGAAAGTGGCAAAGTCTCCATAAACAAAGCATGTCCAACCAGGTGTGTCCTGCACATGTGTAAACCGAGCATTCTGGGAGGCTGAGGTAGGAGACACACAACCTTGAGCTCCACCAGGGAAATTTAGCAAGACCTTGTCTCATAATAAATAAACAGGACTGGGGAAGTAGCTCAGTGGTAGAGTGCTTGCCTAGCATGCACAAGGGCCTGAGTTCAATCCTACTACCACAAAAGAATAAATAAATTAAGAGGACTGGCCAATAGCTGAGTAGTAGAGTGTCCCATGGTTTGTTCCTCAGTATGGCAAAAAACAAACAAAACAAAACAAAATCTACCCTTGCCCCTCAAAAAAAAAAAATAGAGGCGCAGGAATCATTTAGTAATTGTAACAAAAAATGGCCCTTTCACAAACCAACTGTCCACTCAATTTATAAAGCAGTATTAGGTAGAAAAAGCAATGACTGAGACCAAAGAAAACTTTTTTTTTTTTTTAAAGATGATACTGAAGACTCAAACCTGGGCTTTTGAACTGAGTTACATCCCCATCCCTTTTTAAAAATTTTACATTTTGCAACAGTGTCTCACTAAATTGCTCAGACTGGGGCTCAAACTTGCAATCCACCTGCCTCAGCCTCCCAGAATGCTGGGATCACAGGCATGTCTGGTACCATCGCACCTGGCTCAAAGAAAAATTTTAATAGAATAAAGGGTCCCAATTACTTAGAATAATTTTTTTCCCCTGGGGATCAAATCTGGGGCCTCATGCATGCTACATCAGTACTCTACCACTGTGCTATATCCCCAACCTTGAAACAATCTTTCCTGTTTTTGTTTGTTTGTTTGTTTTTGTTTATTTGTTTGTTTGTTTTTAAGACAGGGTCTTGCATTCACAGCATAGCCTAGGCTGACCTTCAACTCACAATCTTCTTGTTTTAGCCTCCTAAGCGCTGGCTTATAGGCTGTGCCACCATGCTCTGCAATCCTTTGTGTTCTGAAGGATAGGTGTATGTAGCACGAGTGACATGAGTATGAACTGTTACCTCATTGATACCCCTGGAGCTTCTACTATATTGCAGTTTCAAATGAGTTAAACTGAGTCTTAAAAGAGAATGTCTAGCCAGGTACATGTTTGTAATCTCAGTATTCAGGAGGCTGAGACAAGAAGATCTCCAGGCCAGCCTGGACTACATAAGCAAGTTCAAGGCCAGCCTGCACTACATGGTGATATCTTGCCTCAAAAAACCAAAAACAGAACAAACAAAAAACACCCCCGCCACAAAAGGAGACTGTTTAGCCATCAGGTGTGGTGGCACAGGCCTATAATCCCAGCACCCTCTAGGATGAGGCAGAAGGTTCCTGAGTTTGTGGAGGCCAACCTGGACTATATGGTGAAGCCCTATTTCGGGGGTGGGGGGAAGAATCATTGTGGTGTGGGGTGGAGGGCTGGGGGTGGCCACTGCCTCTAACCCGGCTATTTGCTTGGGAAGTTGAGGTGGGAGGATCACTGGGAGTTCAAGGCCAGCCTGAAAGACATAGCAAGACCTTGTCTCAAAAAAAAATCAAAGCCAGGCCTTAGCATCTGATTTTAAAATATTTGCTCTTACCCCTTGGGTCGTATTTCTTTCCTAACTGTGACATTCTAGGCTATTCACTGGCACTGTAGAGCACATCTGATGTAACTAAATGGCCCAGAGCAAAACTGGAAGCCTGGATCCTCCTTTGGCACAGGATCTCAATTTCCTTATGAGAAGACTGGAGATAATTAGGCCTGCTTACCTCACTGGCTTATTTTAAGGACCAAATGAAAGAATATATGAGAAAATGTCTTTGCAGGCTGTGAAGTGTGAAATGTATCAGGAATATTTTTTTACTTTTGTAACTCTTTGTGTGTTTATGAGCTAATTGTAAAATAGAGCACGTGGTAATGATTGGTGGATGCTTCCAGTAAGAAAGCTTAGAAGAGAATTTTGGCAGCTTGAAATCAACAGGGTATTGATAAGTACTGGTTTTGAACTCACTATGTAGCCCAGGCTGGTCCTGAGTTTATGGTGAGCCTCCTGCCTCAGCTTCTGAAATGCTGGAATAACAGGCATGCACTACCATACCCAGTAGAATCTTCTTTTAGAATAGCAGATTTTGGCTGGCAATGTAGCTCAGTGGTAGAGCACTTGGTCACCATGCACCAGACCCTGGATTTAATCTCCAGCACCCCCACCAACGTGAAATGAATGGAAGGTCATAAGTCCACGTTCATCACTGGCCATGCCTATTACCCAGTGGATTTTTTTTTTCTTTGATACTGGAGATCAAACTCATGACCTCATGCTTGCCAGGCAGGTGTTTGTGTTGCTAAGCTATATCTCTGGACCTTACCCACTGGATTTTTATTTTTTTAAATTTATTTATTTATTTAGTCTTTTTGAGACAAAGTCTTGCTATGCACTTCAGGCTGGCCTAGAGCTTACTCTGTAGCCCAGGCTGGCCTTGAACTCATAATAATCCTTTTGCCAGCACTGCATGTGCCCAGTGACCTTCATTCAACCAGGGGAATCAGGCCCACCACACGAGGGCAGCCAAAGCCACGTGAGTCCCAGTAGCGGAGGGTGCAAGAGGTGATTTCCAACACATCCGGGGAAAGCTTTGGAACATCGCTGGAAACACGGAAATATAGGAAAATGACAAAACGAAAGACCAAAATGCAATCTCAACCTCCAGTCCATCCCAAGAAAGCCTAGGAGCCATGTACATAGAAGAAAATACTAGCCATATACCTGAAATGCCTGAAATGATATCAACTGAAATAAAGAAGCAATTACAGGAAGCTATGAGGGAACTCAAAGCAGAAATAATCTCCCAGGTAAAAGAAGAAATGATAAAAATAATGAAAGAAATACTGAACACATCTAATGAAGACACAGCTAAAAAATTAGAGGAACAAAGCAAAATGATAGAATCCCTGAATGAACAGTTTAAGAAACAAACAGAATACATGAAGCAATTCAAAGAGATATACAGGAAATCAAAAATTCTATTGAAAGTTGCAAAAACCGCCTCAACGAAAGTGAAGATAGAATCTCAGACCTCGAAGATAAGATTGCAGCTAGTGAATAGGAAAGGAAAAATCTTCTAAAAATAACAAGAAATCAGGAAATAACAATTCAACAGCTGCAAGATGATGCAAAGAAAAACAACATAAGATTAATAAGGATAAATGAAAAAGAAGGGGACCACACAAATGATATCAGGAGGCTATTTACAGAAGAAATAGCTGAGGCTGACATTGCAAGATGGCCGACTGAGTGGTGGCATGATAGAGAGCCTCTCTGAAAAAAAAAAACTCAGATGCTGGAATCTGACAACATGGAGAAAGCCAGACAAAAGGAGAGGAATTCTCACGACCCACGAAGAAACTAAGGAAAAAGAAAAAAAAAAAAAAAAAGAAGAAGAAGCATGGATGAGAGCTGGAGCTGGACAAGCCCTGATTGCTGTACTGGCACTTCTTAGAGTCTGGTGAGTCACGATTGAGCTGAGATCGCAGCCCTATGGAGAGCCTGGGTTGGTGAGCTCCAGACCCTCCACTGGGGGAGGTGCTGCAACAGGGAGTGGAAACAGCCAGTCGAGCTGTGTGAACTTTGGTGAGTGACGGGAACTGGATTCCCCAGATCGGGAGAACTGGCTAGATGACATTTTGGAGTTGGGCAGGCCGGCTTGAATGAAAACCCGAGGTAGCGTCCATTGATGACTCCTAGTCCAAAGCAGATTGGTGGGATCTGCTTGGGCTGGGCCGGGCCCCTGATTGAAACCCAATAGCCTGGGATGAGGCTGCTGTGAGCCAGTGGCATCCCCAGGGAACACACAAACTTGCTGAAGCATAAACTGGTTGACTGACGTAGGGGGAGGGGCTGGCTCTCAGATCTGCAGCAGACCAGGGGACGGCACTTCCCTAGCCAGTGCACTGCAGAAAAAACTGTAAGCAATAGGAAAGACCCAGAGACCTCCACCACCCACCTGTCTGAAGGGGGCCGGAAACATGACCAGACAGAGAAACAGCAAAAGGTCTCTAACTGCGGAACCAGGGAAAGTGAGTCCAGCAGAGGTAAATGCAGAGGAGGTTGAGAGCAGCAAACCTGTAATGTCAGAGACAGCCTCATCGGAAATAAAGAAATACCTCCATGACCTCATCAACGAATTTAAATCTGAAATTCTAATTCAGGTGAAGCAAGATATAAGAAGATTAATAAAAGAAGTTCTGGGTAATCCTCAAGTAGACATAAATGAAAGAATAGAGGAACCCAGAGAAAGGAGAGAAGCCTTTGATGAAGAATATAAACAAAACCTAGAATATATGAAACAGATCCAAAGAAAATATCAGGAAGTTAAAAACTCCATTGAAACCTGGCAAAACCTTTTAACAGAAACTAAAGACAAACTTTCAAAACTTGAAGATAGATTTGCAACATATGATCATGAAAGGAAAGATCTCTTAAAAATAACAAGGGACCAGGAAGCAACAATACAAAGGCTAGAAGATGATAAGAGGATTTATAACATAAGAATAAAATATGTAAGTGAAAATGCAGCAACAAATACAAATGAAATAAAAAGTATTCACAGAAATAATTAAGGAAAACTTCCCAAACATAGGTAATGGAAGTGAAGTTCAGATAAATGAGGCATACAGAACTCCAGCCAGCTACAACCAAAACAGAGCTACACCCAGACATATAATAATCAGGATCCCAGAAATCCATCACAAGAACAGAATATTAAAAGTGGTCAGAGAAAAGAAACAGATTACCTATAAAGGAAAACTCATCAAAATCACAGCGGACTTCTCAATGCAAGCCATCAAATCAAGAAGAGCTTGGAGCAAAACATTCCAAGCCCTGAAAGAAAATAATCTTGAACCCAGAATGGTGTATCCTGCAGAACTGTCTCTCAAAATTAATGGAGAGACAAGATATTTCCACGAAAAAGAGGAACTTGGGGAGTTTGTGACCACCAACCCAACCCTGCAAAGAATACTGAAGGACATTCTAGAGAGAGAGAAGAAAATCACCAGGGTTCCAGGAACAATGGCAGAAAGGCCTCAAAGAAAAGGGCAGACAGTGGAATGAAGGAGAAAAGTAAACAAACAACAATGACAGAAAAATAGCATAGCAGAGATAAGACAGAGAAGATTGGTTATATCGCTGTTTTATCTTGACTGATTTTATTTGAATCTGGTATGCTTGAGAGTATTGAGTCTGAGAATAGGGGCAACTACTCTGAAGATGACAGGATTCAATAGGATACCCATTCTGGTTTGATTGTTAACTGCCTTTGAAGTCCTATAATGTCTCCAATGTTTAGATTTAATAATAGTGTAATACAATGCTAAGTTTAACTATACTATGTTTGACGATATAGACAATTTTATTGAAAATAACAAGAGACATCATAGTAAGTACCATAGATCACCTAATATTGTGGTTTTATATGTCCTTTCCATTTCATTTTCTCTAGGAATTTGTATTGTTGACTTGTTTTGATTTGTTTCTCCCTCTAATACAGAAAGGCTAGGTATATGTGTAGAGACTTATACATGTGTAGAACTTCTAAGCAGTTTATGAGAATGAATTATAGTTATTGTAAAGAAAAAAAAGAGAGGAAAAGAAAGTTTTCTAAAGGATATAACTGCATGTATGGTTGAGTGTGTGGGATTAATAACCATGTTGCTAAAGTTTTAGTTGGATGGATGAACAAAACTGATTGCAGTCTCACTGTTTGGATGTCCACTTTAGAGGCTTTACTTTTGTAACAAACAACTACAGAGAGGAAAATATGTAATTATCAACTAGTGATTTCTTACTGGTTACTATTTTTGTTTTTCTGTTTTGCTTTGTTTTTGAGATTTTGTATTATTTCTACCCTCTTTCTGTTTCAAAATTTTTTTCTTTAAATAAAAAAAAAACTGGAAAAAAAAAGAAGTAATAGCTGAAAACTTCCCAAACATGAGTATGGAAACTGACATACAGATTAGTGAAGCATGTAGAACTCCAAATAGCCATAACCAAAACAAAATTACACCCAGACATATAATAATCACCATCCCAGGAATCCAACATAAGAACAGAATATTAAAAGCTGTTAGAGAGAGAAGACAGATCACCTATAAAGGAAAACCTATCAGAATCACAGAAGACTTCTCAACACAAACAATGAAGTCAAGAAGAGCATGGAGTGAAGTGTTTCACATCCTAAAGGAAAACAACTTTCAATCCAGACTGATGTACCCTGCAAAACTGTCCTTTAAAATGGATGGAGGAATAAGATACTTCCATGACAAAGAACAACTGAAGAACTTCATGATCACCAAATCAACCCTACAAAGAATACTGAAAGACATTCTAGATACACAGGAAAAAACCACTAAGCAAGACAGACAATTAAACAGAATGGAAAGTTAAGATACAACATCAGAAAGATAACATGTCAACAATAAACCAATATATGACAGTTATAACCATTAATGTAAATGGTCTCAATTCACCAATTAAAAGAAACTGGCAGAATGGATCAAGAAACAATGTCCAACCATATGCTGTCTACAAGAAACCCATCTAACTCAAAAGCAACTCATAGACTGAAAGTCAAAGGATTGAAAATACTCCATGCAACAAGAATTCAAAAAAAGTGGGGGTAGCTATTCTGTTTTCAGACCATGTGAACTTCAAACGAAGAATGGTCCAAAGAGATAAAGAAGGTCACTACATACTAGTGAGGAGAAAACTGCAAGAGGAAGAGATAACATTCTTAAATATATATGCACCAAATTCCAGAGCACCCAGCTACACAAATCAAGTATTAACAGAAATGAAAACTCAAATAGGCAATAACACAATTATAACAGGAGACCTTAACACACCATTGACACAAAGGGATAGACCAGCTAGACAGAAAATCAGCAAAGAAATAACAGAACTGAATCACACCTGTGAACAAATGGATTTGAGAGACGTATACAGAGAATTCCATCCAACATTAGAATATACATTCTTCTCAGCAGTACATGGGACATTCTCTAAAATAGACCATATACTAACCCACAGAATATATTTAAGTAAATGCAAAAGAATTGAAATTATCCCATGCATGTTATCAGATCATAGCACAATGAAACTAGAAATTAATGATAAAAGTAACTGCAAAAACCCCACAAACACATGGAAATTGAATAATACACTCTTGAGCAATCGGTGGGTCACAGAGGAAATTGAAGAAGCAATTAAACAATATCTACAAGCAAACAAAAATACAAATACAACTTACCACAACCTGTAGGATGCAATGAAAGTGGTCCTCAGAGGAAAATGTACTGCACCAAGTTCCCACATTAGGAAAACAGAACAAACACAAATAAGCAACCTGATATTACACCTCAAACAGCTAGAAAAAAAAGAGCAAGCCAAGCCCAAAGCCAAAAGAAGGGAGGAAATTATAAAGATCAAAGCAGAAATTAATGCAATAGAGACTAAGAAAACAACACAAAGAATCAATGAATCAAAGAGTTGGTTCTTTGAAAGAATAAATAAAATTGATAAGTCCTTAGCCAACTTAATTAAAAAAAGGAAAGAAAAGACTCAAATCCATGTAATATGGAATGAAAAAGATGAAATCACTTCTAACCTTGTGGAAATACAGAAAATCATCAAAAACTATTTCAAAAACCTCTACTCTCATAGGTTCGATAACACAGAAGAAATGAACAGATTCCTAGAAACATATGAACCACCAAAGCTGGATCAAGAATATGTAAAACTGCTGAATAACCCAATTTCTATTAATGAAATTGAAAATGTAATCAAGTCCCTACCAACAAAGAAGAGCCCAGGCCCAGACGGATTCACTGCGGAATTCTACAAGAAATACAAAGAAGACTTAATGCCGACACTCCTCAAACTCTTCAATGAAATTGAAAGGGAAGCAATTCTCCCTAAGTCATTCCTGGAAGCAAATATCACTCTAGTACCAAAACCTGAGAAAGACCCAACTATAAAAGAGAACTACAGGCCAATCTCCCTAATGAACATAGATGCAAAAATTCTCAATAAAATATTGGCAAACAGGATGCAGCAAATCATCAAGAAGATTATACACCATGACCAAGTGGGATTGATCTCAGGCATGCAGGGATGGTTCAACATACGTAAATCAATAAATGTAATCTACCATATCAATAGAGCCAAAAGTAAGAATCACATGATCATTTCTATAGATGCAGAAAAAGCTTTTGATAAGATCCAACACCCATTCATGATAAGAACCTTACAGAGAACTGGAATAGATGGTCTTTACCTCAGTATGATAAAGGCCATGTATGACCAACCAACAGCCAGTGTCATATTAAATGGCCAAAAACTGAAAGCCTTTACCTTTAAATCAGGCACAAGACAAGGATGCCCCTTATCACCACTCCTATTCAACATAGTACTGGAAATACTGAGTAATTAGACAAGAGAGAGAAATAAAAGGAGTAAAGATAGGAAAAGAAGAAGTTAAATTATCATTATTTGCAGATGACATGATACTCTACATAGAAGACCCCCAAAACTCCATTGAAAGACTCCTAGATATAATAAATAAATTCAGCAATGTAGCTGGATACAAAGTCAATACTCAAAAATCAATAGCATTCTTATACACTAACAACAAAATCACCGAGAGAGAAATAAGAGAAGCCACACCCTTCACACTAGCATCCAAAAAAGAAAAAAGAAATACTTAGGAATTAATCTAACAAAAGATGTAAAAGAGTTGTACAGGGAAAATTATAATACCCTGAAAAAGAAATTGAAGAGGACCTCAGAAAATGGAAACACATCCCTTGTTCATGGAGAGGAAGAATAAATATTGTGCAAATGGCCATTCTCTCAAAATTGTTATACAGATTCAATGCAATCCTAATGAAAATACCACTAACATACCTCATAGATCTAGAGAAATCACTCCTAAAATTCATCTGGAACCAGAAGAGACCTAGAATAGCAAAGGCAATTCTAAGCAGCAAAGCCAAGGCAGGAGGCATCACAATCCCTAACTTGAAGTTACACTACAAAGCTACTGTAATAAAAGCAACATGGTACTGGAATAAAAACAGACCTGAAGATCAATGGAATAGAATAGAAGATACAACTACGAACACACTCAACCACCTTATCTTTGATAAAGGGACCAAACATGTTCACTGGAATAACGATAGTCTCTTTAATAAATGGGGCTGGAAAAACTGGCTATCCATATGCCAAAAACTAAAATTAGACCCATGCCTGGCACCATGTATTAAACTAAAATCTAAATGGATCAAAGATCTAAATATTAAAGGAAAAACACTAAATCTGTTGGAAGACAAAGTAGGTAAAAGTCTTGAAGACATAGGGGTTGGTAGAGAATTCATGAACAAGAACCAAACTGCACAGGAAATACTTTCCAGAATCAATCACCAGGATCACATCTTATTAAATAGTTTCTGCATGTCCAAAGAAATCTCCAGCAGAGTGAAAAGAAAACCCATAGACTGGGAAAAAAATCTTAGTGAACTGTCCCTCAGACAAAGGACTTCTGTCTAGAACTTATAAAGAATTTTAAAAAATCAGACCCCTGAAATTCAAAGACCCGATCCAAAAATGGGCATCTGAGATGAACAGACACTTCTCAGATGAAGAAATACAAATGGCAAATAAATACATGAAAAAATGTTCATCATCATTGGTCATTAGAGAAATACAAATTAAAACCACACTGAGATTCCATCTCACTTCAGAAAGAATGGCCAGGATCAACAAAACTACCAACAACAAATGCGGGAGAGGCTGTGGGGAAAAAGGAGCTCTTCTGCACTGTTGGTGGGAGTGTAGACTGGTGCAACCACTGTGGAGGTCAGTCTGGAGATTCCTCAAAAAGCTGGGGTTGGAAGTCCCATTTGACTTAGGCATATTCCTAGAAGAAATGAAAACATCTTACCACAGTGATATATGTGCACCCATGTTTATAGCAGCACGATTTGTAATAGCCGATCTTGGAACCAACCTAAGTGCCCATCAACTGAGGAATGGATAAAAAAATTGTGGTACTTTTATACAATGGAGTACTACTCAGCTATAAAGAATGATCACATTGAGATATTTATAAATAAATGGATGCAACTTGAATCCATACTCATAAGTGAAATAAATCAAACTCACATGTCTAAATACCGTATAGTCTCCCTAGTGTAAGAAATGGTAAGAGTACATAAGATTTTATGGTAATCATGGTTCACCATTATATTGCTTTGAAGTCTTATGTTTTCATTCATTGGTTGGAATGGTTTTACTCTGTTTTGTTTGATCTTAATGTATGTGATAGTATGAATAGTTACTTTGAAGAAAAGACAATATGGCAGCCATTGTCGATTTAATATCATCTTGCTCTGAAGTCCTACCATGCTTTTGTTTTTCTATTACCATTGGTTCTATCATGTTGTGTCTTATTGGATTTTAATATGTATGATAGTATAAACAAATTTTTATGTAAAATGAGGTAATATAGTAGCCATTGTTCATTTTCAGTTATTTGGTTCAGAATGCCTTGTAATGCTTTCATTCTCTTGAGTGGTTTTATTCTATTTTGTTATGTTTGACATTATTTTGTGTAAAGCTAAGTTGAACTATTTCAAAGAAAGAGATATTATGATAGCTACTGTTAATATCCAATTGTCTTGTTGTGAAGTGCTGTGTTGCTTACATCATTCTGTTCTGATCTGCTTAGACCTGTCCTCTTTTGTTTTATTCTCTTTTAAAAAAAATCCTCTTGCCTCAGCTTCCCGAGTGCTGGGATTGATTATAGGTGTGCAGTACCATGCCCAGCGAGGTTGTTTTTTGACTAAGGGAACGAATCTGTGCTCAGTTTTGTTTAAAGAAGGAATGGCCAGTGCAGGCAGGGCAAGTCACTCAATCATTGCCCTGGGGGTCTGGGGTGCCAGGGAGGCCATGCTGGCCTCAAACTTCCTCCAAGCTCTCTGTGCCTGGCACTCCTTAGAAACAATCACAAGTAAATGTATTAGTACTGGTCAGAGGGAGGATGGTGAGGGGGAAAGGATGTAAAATGAATTAAGAGTACCACCTTCCCACAAGGAATGTAACCATTATATATCACCGACATGCTAACAAAAATTAAAATTTGGTAAAAAAGTACTGGTCAGAAACCAAGGCCACAGAGTAACATTAAGTTACTACAGAATTAATACAGTTCTGAGCTAGAAACTCCTTTTTTTGTTTTTTCTCTTTTTTAAAAATTTGAGACAGGGTCTTTGAAAACTGGCTTTGAGCTCACCATGCACTGTGTAGCCCAGGCTGGCCCCAAACTCATGGCAATCATCCTGCCTCAGCCTCCTGAATGCTGAGCTTACAAGTGCCTGCCACCACACTTGGAGAAATCTTTCTTTTGGAAACAAGATCTCCCCACTATTTCCTCACTATTTGGTAGAATTTAGGTTACAGAGAGGATGCCATAATGGAGAATTTTTTGTGGGAACTAATCATCACTCTGCTCTAGGGTCTGGGTGCCACCACGACAAGTCCAGGAGCTCATTCTGTCATATGGTGGGAGGTGGGCAGTTGAGAAGGTAGAGCTGTACACACATATTAACCAAATTTACAAGAAACCAAAATACTGGGTTATGCAGTGACCAGGCATTACCACCAGATGGTGTACTCTCCTCCTGTAAGAAAAGCTAAAACCTTAAATTATATTGGCTGCCTGGCATGGTGAATCTGTAATCCCAGGACTAGGGAGGCTGAAGCAAGAGGATCCTCGAGAGTTTGAGGCCAGCCTGGGCTACACAGTGAGTGCAAGGCCAACTTGAACTACACAGCCTCTGTCTTCAAAATATAAAATTATGGTGGAAAATCAAGGATACATTTAAGAGTGCTGGGAGTTGTTGCCCACACCTGTAATCCCAGCTGCTTGAGAGGCCAAGGTGGGAGAACTGCAAGTTCAAGGCCAGTCTGAGCACTGTAGTAAGCTCCTGCCACCCAAAATAAACAAAATTAAACTTTTAAAAAGTGAAGGCATGGCAAAGGTAGGAGGATCGTTGGGAGTTTGAGACCAGCCTGGATTACAAAGTGAGCTCAAAGTCAGCATGAACTGCATAGTGAGACCCTGTCTCAAAAAGACCAAAAACAACAACAACAAAAAAGAATATTAAAAAGAGAATTGGATGATCTTAAAACGGTATAGGCCACCAAGCAATAATAGATGGATTCATTCAGTCATCAGAATGGGTGACCTGTTAGGCAGAATGAAGTATCTCACATACTTCTGCTTAGACCACCACGTTGAAGAAAACTCTTGCTTTTTCCTTCCTTCCTTCCTTCCTTCCTTCCTTCCTTCCTTCCTTTCTTTCTTTTTTCTTTCTTTCTCTTTCTTCTTTTTCTTTTTGGAACCAGGTACAAAATTCATGACCACACACTCGCAAGGCAGGTGCTTATGCCACTGAGCTAAATTCCTGGTCCTGTTTCTTTTATTTTTGAAAAAAAAATTTTTTTTTTCTTATTGAGACAGGGTCTCTCTATGCAGTTCAGGCTGGCCTTGAGCTCACTTTGTAGCCCAGGTTGGTCTTGAACTCACAACGATCCTCCTGCTTCAGCCTCCCGAGTGCTGGGATTACAGGTGTAAACCACCACACCCGGCTCGAAAACTTTTTATTACTATGTTTGCAGTCCATAATGATTACCCTCATCCTGGAGAGTTGGTACGGGTACATAACACAGTGTAATTCTTTCTACTTTCCTTCCTATCTCTAAGGATTTCTGCTCCTTAGGGCTTACTTTTTCATCCTAGAAAACCCTGAAAATTTTCTGCTTATGCATTCCTAACAGTACAGCACTATAAATCTGTTTCAGAGGGTCCGAAGAATCATGCAGAGTCTGTTTTGTTTCATCTTCTCATCGGATCTGACTGAAAGGTTGGCGCTCTTCCTGCAGGGCCTGTTAACAGAGCTTAGGTGGAGTTAGACTCCAGCCCTGGGGAGTGGAGACCTCCAGTGCAGCCGGCAGGGCTGATGTGGTGGAACCTGTTTGGAGGGAGCCAGGTGAACTAACTCACCCTTTTCTCCTAGAGACTCAGCCCTGCGCTTTCCAGGAGTGGGAAAGTTTCCTCCAAGTTTAAAATGACTGCTCTATAGGCCTGGGGATGCCTCAGTTCATTAAATGAGAACTGTCTGTATATCAATTTCTAGAAAGCACCAACTGAGCTGAGTGTGTCGGAGCCCATTTCTAACCCCAGAACTCTGGGAAACTGAGGCGGGAGGATCACAAGATCAAACCCAGCCTGCGCAATTGGCCAATTTAGTGAGATTGTTTGAAAAAATAGAAAAGGGGTGGGAATGTAGCTCCGTGTGAGGGCCCTGGGCTCAACCCACAATAGAGGGAAGGGGTGGGGGATGGGGAAGCACCAAGTGCATATTATCATTGGAGACATGGTCTTGCTGCGCAGTTCAGGCTGGCACTGAACCCACCACAGAGCCCAGGCTGCCTGCAAACTCATGGTCACCCTCCTCCCTCAGTCTGCTAAGTGCTGGGATGACAGGGGTGTGCCACCATGCCTGGCAGGATATTATTGTCACTGTTTTGTTTTTGTTCTTGCAGTGCAGGAATGGAACCCAGAGCCTCTACCACTGAGCTACAGCCCAGGACCACTGTTAGTCCTTCCTTCCTTCCTTCCTTCCTTCCTTCCTTCCTTCCTTCCTTTCTTTCTTCTTTTTTTTTTTTTGGCTTTTTTTTAGACATGGTCTCTCTATGCAGTTCAGGCTGGCCTTGAGCTGACTTTGTAGCCCAGACTGGCCTCAAATTTGTAACGAGCCTCTGCCTAAAACCTCCCAAATGCTAGGATTAGAGGTGAACTTCACCATGCTGGCCCTGCCTCTGTGATTTCTGAGACTCAAGTAGTAAGTGGTCAAAGCTCTCGCTTCTGGACCTGCCAGCTTGTTGAAACATTTTGCTTTGTGAGGCAGTTTGATGTTAGATGAGATTTTGTGGAAAGGGATTAAGGCATTTGAGGATAATCAGAAAAGAGCAGTTTTACTCATATATATATAGGCTTCTGGAAACCAGATAGATCAGGGTTCACATTCCATAGCATCAGCTCCTTTTGAAAAAGGAGGAAAGCCGGGAATGGCAGTGTGTGCCTAATAATCCCAGCGCTTGGGAGGCTGAGGCAGGAAAATCGCTGCAAGTTCAAAGCCAGCCTGGGCTACATGGTGAGACACTGATTCAAAAAAACAAAACACAAAACAAAACAAAACATAATACAGATTCTTGGAGGGCCAAAGTGCAATTCTTTCCCCAGCAACAATCGGAAAAGCACATCACAGTCACTTTCATGACTATGAAAGAAGGACTTGGAGAGAGATTAGAGAACACACTTATTGTACACAAAGAAAGCCTTGTGACCACCTTGTGTCCACAGGGAGGTGGCAGCACCTTGGTGACACAATGTCACGGGACTCTGATGGCGGTGGTAGGGATGGGGACAGTGAGGCCCATGGAGAGAAGCTCCCCTGCCCACTGGTATGGCAGCCTGAGGCGGTCAGCCTTCTGGAAGTCCCCAGGGAGCCGTGATTTTCCAGAAGTTTCAGTCTAGCACGGGACCCTTGGAGAGCCTGATGGCTGTCTGTTTCAGTGCCCTTGGAGCACAGAGCCTGTCCCCTTCCACCTGTGATTGCCTGGGTCCGAGACCAGGGTGACAACTTGGGAGGCCTCTGGTTGTGTAGGGCAGCAGCATGGCATGGTGGGGCGCTGAGGAGCCAGTGATCTTGCTGGGGAGGGGAAGGGAGACTCCTCTGGGGGACAGACATTGATCTGAACTCACAGGGACTCATCAGGCGAACAGCTTTTAGCTGGGGCTAGGAAAGAGAGCAGAGGGGAGAACAACAAACGTTCCAAGTTCAAGAAGCTGTGAGGACACAGCTGGAATCAGTGGCCAGAGTCACTCTCCTTTGTTTAGTTACTCATTGAACAGTGTCTGCTGAGAGCCAGAGACTGTTCCCAGCTCTGGAGACAGGACAGGAAACAAGACAGACAGGTCCCTAACGGTGTCATGGAGTACACACTTTAGAGTTGAGTAGGACAGAAAACAAAAGTCAATGAACAAGATGATTTCAGAGAATGATACTGGCTGGGCAGAAACAAGTCTCTGGCTGACCATGGTGGTGCACAACTATAATTTTAGCACTTTGGGAGGCTGAGGCAGGAGGATCAAAAGTTTGAGCCCAACCTGAACAACTTAGTAAATTAGGGAGATCCTGTCTCTTTAAAAAAACGAAACAAACAGGGTCAGGGATTTGGCTCAGCAGTGTAAACACCTGCCTGGCAAGCACAAGGTCGTGGGTTCAATCCCTGGTACAACAAAATAAAACAAAACAAAAGGCAGGGTGCTCTGGCTGTGCTGTCATTCCATTGATCACCAGGGTTGATCTGACTGATCTGCTGGCAGCTAGATCAGGGTCCCCTTCCTCCCTCACAGCTCTGTGCGCATTCTTGCTGAGATAGAGCAGGATCACCATCTTCAGTCAAGGTATATGGGTAGCTAGGCTCCCCTTCTAGAACCACCAAACAAATCCTCGAAAAAAAAAATTAAAAGGTTGGAGATCAGGTGTGATGGCTTACACCTGTAATCCCAGTACTTGGGAGCCTGAGGCAGGAGGATTCCCACAAGTTGGAGGCCAGCCTGGGCTACATAATGAGTTCAAGTTCAGCCTGAGATACATGGCAAGATCTACCTCAGAAACAAAACAAAACAAAATGGCTGGGGAGGTAGTACAAAGACCCTGGCTTCAATCTGCAGAGGAGAGAGAGAGACAGAGACAGAGACAGAGAGACTTTATGAAGAAAATAAGCTGGGAGATGGTAGAGAGTTGGAAGCATGTAAGATGGGGAGCCAGGCATGGTGGCACATGCCTATAATCCCATCACTCAGAAGGCTGAGGCAGGAGGATTGCTGTGAGTACAAGGTCAGCCTGAATTACACAGTGAGATCCTGCTCAAGAAACAAAACAACAAAACAAAACAAAACAAAACAAAAGTTGGGCAATCAGGCGGCCTCTCTGGAGGAAGTATTGACCTCAGAACCATAGATGAGGCGGCTCCTGTTAGCCAAGTGCTCCCGATGGAGTGACAGGCCCTCCATATCCACAGGTTTGATGTAGATGGAATCAACCAACTGTGGATTCATAATATTCAGCCATGAATTATGGATTCATAATATTCAAGAAAAAATATAGCATATATACTGAACATATACAGATTTTTTTCTAATTATTCCCTGATCAATAGCCTAACAACCATTTCCATAGCATTTACTAGGCATTCTGAGCATTTAGAAATGATTTTTTTCCCCTCTTTTTAGAGACAGGGTTTTGCCATGTAGTACAGACTGCCTCAAACTCAGATCCTCCTGCCTCAGTCTCCTGAGTGTTGGGATGGCAAGTGTGCACCACCACACCCAGATAGAAATGATTTAAGGTACACCGGAGGACATGCCTAGGGACTTGAGCATGTTTGGTTACCACGGGGTGGGGGGGGCTCTAAAGCTGACCCCCCCCTCCCCAGCAAGGGGTAACTATAACTGTGCATACGGAACAGGACCAAGCCTGGCCCACTTGAATGACCGGAAAAAGGCCACTTGATTGGAGTGGGGTGATCAAAGGATAGATGGAGGAGGACCAGCAGGGTCAGCATGTTGGTCCATGAGGCCTGTGGGCAGCACGAGTGGCTTTGGGATCAGTACCATCTGGCTGCGGCACAGGGCACGGAGGGGTGGCAGGGAGCCCTGTGGGAGGCTGCTGTTCACACTAAATGTGAGGTCATGGTGGTGTGTCAGAAAATCCCCCCCAGCTAGGGTACTTGTTTCTTAGTTGCTCAGTTCTTGTTCCAGATCCATTGCTCCTGTCTCTTAGAAATGGCTGGTCACTGTGATACACATTGTATAAAACAATCCCCAAGTGACAAACAATTTTACCTTATTCCACCTAAGCCCTAGACCATCAGAGATCGGGGCATGATATTTTGGGAGTAACCTCGACCAGTGCCTGTTGACTTAAATAAATCTGCTTCCAAATCCCAAGTGTTGATTTGATGTTTCTGCTTGCAGTGGGTCAGGCCAGAATGGCAGGTGTGGAGTTAGACACATTCAGACCAAATGGGGTGTATGCGTATGTGTGTGTTTGTGTGTGTGTGGTATACTGGGGATCAAACCAAGAGCCGTGGTAGTGAGCTACACCCCGGCTCTTTGTATTTTTTTATTTTGAGACAGGGTCTCCCTAAATCTTGAAGTTGCTGAGGCTGGGCAGGAACCTGCAATATTCCTGCTTCAGCCTCCCACAGTGCTGGGATCATAGGTGTGTGCAAACACATAGTTTAAAGTGAAGCAGACAGGACCTGCTGATGGGTTGGCATGGGAATAACAAAAGGAAAGTGTTGTCAATCACTTTAAAAGCTCTGAGAGGCTGATTTGAGATGGGTACCAAAAAGTGACCTTGTTCACAGCGGCAGGATTTGTGAGAGAAGCTGCTGGACAAGAACAGCTGTGAAAGCACTGGGAATGAATAAATCTGGCTCCACACAAGAGAGAGGGTACTGTTTCACTGACAAAGCCAGGCTGATAATCCCCCTGCGAGGCCAGGAGCCTCTCACACGGCCGGGCCCGTGTGCTTCCCGAAGGGCCCTCGGTCAAGCATTTTTGATGTCTCTCTCTGCTTTGCCTCACGTCTTTTTGTGCTCCAGGATAAACATCTGCCTATCTCATATCTGCCTATTCTCAGCTTCCCTCTGCTCAGAATATTTGTTCAAGCCAAACAGGAAATTCTGCACGTCATACGCGCTGAGTAAATGTGTACTAAGAGCAATTAAAGGTGCTTGGTTCAGACAGGAAGGGAAGTAGCTTCTAGTACTCTGTTTCACCTACTTCTTTGTTTCACATCTACCTTTTCTTCAGCTCACAAAGTGTGGTTCTTTCAGGCTGAGACCAGACAGGTAGGGCTTATTAAACGTGTTACTGTTGTTGTTGGCTGGCTGACTCTATTGTCCTCCCGCCTGGAGTCCAGCAGCCTCTTCCCTTCCCCTGCAAGCACATAGCAGGCCTACAGGGGGCCTCAGAGCTCCCCGCCAACCAAGGCACCAGGCTGGTCCTCGTTAGCTGACATTATCTTTTATTTAAACAGAAACAGTAGCCAGTGATCTCGTTACATAATATCCCCTAATATCCCCGGTATCCTAGGGTGTTAAACCAATGCAAAAATCTACCATCTGGGAGCGGTGACCTGACAACACTAATATTCACTAACACAATATTACAGAAATGTAACAAGTTGAACTTTCTGTCTCCTTGCTTAGAACTTTAGAGCAGGAAAAGAGGAGAAATCATTTTATTTCAACTTCATTTACTTATTTACTTATTCATGCAGGGCTGGGGCTTGAGCCCAGAGCCTCAGCACACATTAGGCATGTAATCTCCTGGTGACCTACCTCTTGAACTCACAGTGATCCTTCTGTCTCAGCCTCCCCAGTGCTGGGATTACAGGCATGCACCACCTCAGGTGGCTCATTTTAAACCATGCAAACCAATGCCTTAAGGAGATGAAAACTTGCCCAAGACAACAAAGGTCAGGTCTACAAAGCCACCTTTTGATAATCTAAATATATTTCACTTTTTTTTTTTTTTGAGACAGAGTCTTGTAGTTTAGGGTGGCCTCAGACTGGGGTCAATCCACCTGCCTCAGCCTCTGGAATGCAGGGATTATAGGCGTGTGTGCCACCACTCTTGGCCTCATGTCTTCTTAGATTAAGGATTAAATGCTAAACTTCTTTGTGATTTGTCTAAAAGCATTTTTTCATTTTTTACTTTCCAAACTAACCCATTGTAAAAAATGACAATACCCTTATTTACAATGAAAGTGAAACTCAAAGACTGATACCTATATGGGAGGAGTTTTTGTTGTTTTTACTAATATTGGTAATGAATTCACATTCAGTCATGCAATGTGCCCTACACTAATGACACCATTCTATTGACCAAATAAATACACAATTCTCTGGTTGAAGCTGAGGGTGAAGAGCTGAGTGACCACCCTGGGTTTCCCTGCAAACCAGCGTAGGGAAGGAGGCCAGAGTCTCAGGAGCCCCCTACCCCAAGCATTTCACATGCTGGTAGCTGCTCAATAAAACATGCATTTTCTTTTCATTATTTTCTCCTTTCCCGGGGGCGGGGGTCGTTGGACCCAGCAGAGGCTGGGTGAAAATGTCGGCCTGGTCTCTTCCTTCGAGCTTTCTTTACCAAATTGACCTGTTTTCCTGCTGGGAGACTCTGTTCCACTCCACCCACCTGGTGCCTCCCTAGATTTCCCGACTGTCTGGAGCTTATTTTTTAACCTTCTCTTCCTTGAAAAGCACCACCCCACTGACCTAGAATGTGGGCTCCTCCCCTCTGGCCACCTTGACCATCCTACTCTTTCCTGAGCTACTCATCCTCCTTCTAAAAGCCGGTAAGCCAGCAGACTCTGGGCCTTCCAACGCCCCTTTCCTACTTCTAACTTTCCGAAATCACTACTAGCCGTGCAGGGAAAGAGGGGAAAGCATTTCTCTACAGCACTGGATGGCTGGGACTGGTAGATTCTTAATGAATGCAAGTGCTCCGGGTCTGAGAGCCACTTCTGCTAACTGAGGCTCTGGGTTAGGACCTGCTTGAAGCGCACTGGGGCACTGCCATCGTGGCTCCACTCATCCCGCTGCTCCCTCCCCGCCCCAGGTCCTGGGAACCCCAATCTTGACCTGGGGACAAATCTCAAATCCAAACCAACAGCCTCCCTGCCTGGCCGAAGAGCCCACCCACCCTTGCCACCCTTACGCCTCGCCCGCCGGCGGACCCCGCGCCGCTGCACCCTGCGCACCCGAGCCGGCCCAGGGCAGGGGTGGGGGCTGGGGTGGGCGGAGTTCCGTCTTCCGCTGATTGGTTCCGTGCGGATGGGCTGCGCCGCGCCGGGCCAACCCGCGGCGTGTTGCTAGGCGCCGGGCCGAGGGGATAGGCGCGGGGGCGCGTCCGTCACGGGGCAGCCCCCGGCCCGGCCCGGGAGGATGCCGAGTAGCGGCGGCGGAGACTGTAGCTTTAAGAGCGCGCCGGGATCCCGCGAGCCCGCCGCGCCGTCCTTGGCTGCTGCGCACCCCGCGGAGCCGAGCCCGGCGCTGGCCGGACGGGGCGCCTGCTACCGGGTGAGCGCGGCGGGGCGCGCTGTGGTCCCCGGCCCCGGCCCTGCTGCCCTGCAGACCGGCCCCCGCGCACGGCCACCGCCGCGGGCCCACGGCGAGGTCCTGCGTGGGGTCCTCGCGGGGACCCGGGCGCCGGGCGGGGAGCGGGCGCCGGGCCACGTGATCGGTTTGTTTACAAACAGCGCGGGGCGGCGGGGCGGCGGGGCCGGGCGGCGGGCCGGGGACCCTCAGCGACCCCGGGGGTCGAGGCTCTGACGCCCTCGGCCCCTCGTGACGCTGCGTCTCCCTCGGCGGCCCCGGGTCTGGGGCGCCGCCGGGGCGGGAGCCGGGCGCCCGCCAAAGTCCCCGGAGCGCATCGCCAGCCCCGGCGGCTGCGGGGTCTTGGCCGCGGGGTCCCGACCCGACCCGACCCGCTTCCGTCGTCAGCCCGGCGCGGGCGGGGGCACCTGTTCCCGGCGCCGCCTCCCGACTTCGTCCGCGCGCGGCGCTTCGCTTCCGTCCGCTCGGCGCCGCCGGCCCGCACTGCGCGCCCGAAGCTGCTCCGAGCCGCGCTTTGGCGGCTCCTCGTGGGTTCGCCGTCCCCGCGACATGGGAGGCTCTTTCGGTGCGTGGGCCTTTGGCTAACAGGGCCGCGAGCGGCGCTTTCCTCATCCTCCTTCCCTGTTCCAGCAAGACGGGCTGCGGCCGGTGGCGGAGCCCTGTGGGGTGAGGAGCACCTTTCCTGCACCCACGATGGGACCTTAGCGGGTGAAGAATCGGGGCTCAGGAGCCATCTCCCCGCTGGCTCCGCGGTGGGACCTGGTGGCACATGCGTGCTGCTCTGCAAGTGGCCTCTGGGTTCCGGGGCCACAGGCTCTGTGATAAGAGATTGGAGTCTCCCTTCCCTGCCTTTGCTTTTACAGTCTCTACCACGGGACCCCAAGGCCGGCCTGGCCTGAGCTCTGTCGCCTGTTCCTCACTTGCTTAGCACTTGAGGTTGAGTCTTGCCTCAGAGGGAGGGACATTTGCAGTCTTCTCCCCTGTGATAGATAGGAATGGCTCCAAGTTCGTTTCCTGGGATATGGGCCCAGTTTAAGGAGAACCATGTAAACCCTCCCCTTGGCATCTTCCTGTGTCCCCTACTGTATGAGAGGGGGTCTCCAGCAGGACTCTAGCGGGGTCTTGGGCTTATTCCCTTCCTCAGTGGGGCTTTGGCTTATCCGTTTAGGATTCAGTGACAGCATATCTCAGATCAGCCCTTATTATCTCTGCTTGAGATAATCAAGCTTGGAGATAGTGATGGAAAATAGAAAATAAACACCATGTGCAAGAATACTATTTTTCCTTCTTCCCTCTAGGAACGTGGTTTTCAAACTTTGAGTGGGATCCACCGTAAGGAATAGGTTTTACAGCATTGTACCCAGGACCACAACTGACACAAGTTCCAGGAAACAATAATTATTGCCTTTACTACTTGCAATGTGTACTCTACTTAATTTTTTTCTACATTTAAAAAAAATCAACTGCTAGTCATGACTCATTAATTTGATTTCCTAACCAAACAGGTCATGACCCACAGTTAGAGAAACATCAGTTGAAGGCAATGGTCCCCCAAATTAAATATGCATAAAGATGACCGACCTGGGTAGTGTTTAAAAATACAGTTTGTAGGACCGCTCCAGAATTTTTTATTTTCAAAAGGGGCACTGGAATCGGCATTTGAAATAAGTATCCATGAGGTTATGATGCAGATGACTGATTAGAAACTCTGATCCAGGGGGAGTTGTTAGCAATGAATGAGGAGCATGAACTTGGATATGAAGTGCAGAAGTCAGGTGTGTGCCCTGCACTCCAACCCAAGGTCACCCAGCTGCTGATCACACTCAGCCTGGGTTTTGAAAAGTCTAAGGGCACAGTATAGTTTGTTTTCAACTGCCGTGCAGCAGTTGGTAAGAGACTGGCAGCCCTCCCTTCCTGCTCCACCCCAGTTCGCTTGAGGGCTGCTGCTCACTGTTCTGTGCTGCTGGATGTTTCTAGGTGCCTGGGGGCTGGGGCTGGGACTGGGGTGGGGAGCTGTGCTGATGAGTTGCTGTTCTGTTCACAGATTATGTGAGTTTTCCTTGTCATAATGATGTTAATGGTTTTGAGGCAGCAACTCAGTCATTGTTCCCCAGAGGATTAACAAACAATTGGCCAGCAGAAGGATGGGTTGATTTTGTTTAGTATCTGCACTCTGTAGCCTGGAGGGAAAGGCAGGCTGGTGGCCTTGTTTTTATCTGGAGGGTAGGGGAGTCAGCGCTTGTCTATCAGATGTCACTAAGAAACACAAGTTCCCAAGTCAAGTTGCCTACTTAGCTTTGGTTCTAGATCTTGTTAGTCATCCAGTGTCTGATGCTGTTACCTCTGCCTTCAAGCATAAGCACATATACCTGATGCAGCCACACATTTGATGTTTTCCCCTCTTCTTGTGTCCAGACATGTTAGTAGAAGAAATTTCTTTGAGTTAATCAAAGCTGCAAGTTTGTTTCAAAAAGGACTCAATATTCCAAGTGCAAAATCAACTATGGTCCTTTTTGCCAAAGGTGTGCTTTCTGTGGGTACATTCACTATGGGATTGTGTAGAAAATTAATAATGAATGTTCAATGTGTTTAAGCTCATACTCAGAATGTTTAGTGTGAATGAATGGGAAGCCAGAGAGCAACAAAAGCATGGCAAGACATAGGATATCAGGGTAGGAAAAGCAGAGGGAAGAGGTGTTCAGGGGAGATGCAGACGAAGGACCAGGATCAGTTCTTTTTGGAAATTAGCTCAGCATTTCCCTGGAAACCATCTACTAAACCAGTAGGTGCTCAGACGAGCTCTGGAAAATGAAGAGGCCATCGCTTTGGATGCTGGCCTACAGTGATGGAAAGCCAGCCAGGGCCTGCAGGCTAAGCTGTTTTGTTAGAGTCGACAGTTTCCAGTATATTATCCTTCACAAAAGGCGCTGCACACTGGAGTCTGTCAAAGATTGCACCTGCCTGAATTTCCCTGAGAGCTGTGGCGAGAGCTCGGGAGGGCTTAACAGTGGGTCAGTGTGTGCTGCTCTTCTGCTTGCAGTTTCCCAGTGGTCTCCCTTGCCCTTCCCATGTGATGCAAACCCTTACTCCGGGGGCTGTGTGTCATCTGCCTCCCTTGCCTGGCCTCTCCATCCTCATCTCCTGTAAGTCCCCGTCTGGTCCCCTGGCTTCCCTTCCTGGGGTTTCTGGAACATGCTATGGGCATTTGGTCACAGGCGTTTTCTACTCTTAGTGGGGCTGGGGCTGGGGCGGCCTCAGGACGGCCCTTCTCAAGTTTTGTGTGGCTGACTTCCTCTTACTTGGGTCTAGAGGACGCTGCCCCTGCCCCCTGCCTTGATTTTATTTTTTTCAGAGCGATTAAATATTATTGGAAACATGCTGTTTGTTTAGTGGGACAGAGGACTGAGAGCTTTTCTGAATTGTTCACTCCTGACAGTGTTGAGCCCTGAGTAACACTGGGTAAAATACCTGTTGGTTGAATGAATGAATAAGAGGCAAAGTTTTAAAGTTTCTAGAGTAGGAAATACTTTACTTGTAAAAGAGGAAGAGGAAATGATGGTTGTTTTCTCCTTTTTCCTGGGTTAAGATCGTATTCTCTAATCCCACAACATTGGGAGGCTGAGGCAGAAGAATTGCAAATTTGAGCCCCTCCTGGACAATTTAGTGACTTAGTGAGACTCTGTCTCAAACCAAAAAATGCGAACAAGGCTGGGAATGGAGCTCAGGGTGAAGGCCCTGTTTCTCCCCCCACTCCCTGTTTGTTTGTATGTTTTTTCTTTTCTTTTTTTTTTTTTTTTGAGACAGGGTCTGTTGTTCAGGCTGGCCTCATAACTCCTAGCAATTCTCCTGCCTCAGCCTCCCAAGTGCTAGAATTACAGGCATGAACCACCACACCCAGCCCCCTGGGTTTAATACCAGAAAAAGAAAAATGTCTTCTCAGAATCACTTTCTTTTGCAATTTGTGCTTTTCACTGTATCTTCCATCCCTTTATTTCATTTATAGGTAGCCCAGCTCTCCAAGAGCTCTGTTATCTGGCTGCAGTAAACAACCCTACCCTCCTCCACTGACCTTATTTGAGGCTGCTCCTGACAAACATTAGCATTTCTATCAGTAATGACATTTCTTTAATACCAGGAGGCACTTGGGTAGGGTGAAGAGCCTGGGCTTTAGAATCAGAAAGAACTGGATAATTAGTTCTGTGACCTTGGACAATCTAAAATTCTCTAAATCTTTGTTCTTTATTTATAAAATGGGACTAATAATAGTTCCTACCTCACAGGATTTATGGCAGGATTAAGTGAGAATGCAGGGAAACCAGGCACAGAGCCTGGCACACCAGAGGCACTCATGCTAGCTATTAATAACAACACCTAATAATAATAGTTGGATCTCCTCTGTTCCTGATCCATTGATGTGGGCGTGGGCAGGTAGGAGGATGGGCAGGTATCAAATATTAAGTTAGTATAAGTTAAATGAAAACCAGATATGGAAGAAGTAGTGTATGAAAGTTTTCAGAAGGCCTCACTGTCTACATGTTCTTCTGTCCTTGGTTTTATCGTTAATGAAGCTGAGTTAAATGAAGGCTACATACTTAGGTCATATTATCTCAGTGTCTCCAAAAATTGTTCACTGAGATAAACTTCGATGTCTGTTGTTTGCTTTCTAGGAGGACACAGCCAGGGATAGTTCTGTATTCCTTGTTTTTCCAGTTGTCTCTGTTTTCTACAGTTCTTATAAAGATTTATGTTATTGAAGACTTTAGCTCCCATGTCAATTAATGCGCTCTTTAATAAGTATGGGATCTGGGCATGGTGGTGAGGCTGAGGCAGGATAGCACCGGCATGGGCAACTTCATGAGACCCTGTCTGAAAAAGTAAAATGAAAAGCACAGGGTACATAGCTCAGATTTAGAGTGCTTGTCTAGCTTGTGCAAGGCCATGGGTTCAGTCCCTAGTACCAGAAAAATAAAAAAGTTCATGGGAGAAATTCTTTCAGAAGATAGTGCCAGGAAAAGCTTGCCTTTCTCAAAGAGCTGGTTTGCTTTTTCTTTGTGAACAATTGGAAATTTATAATTGCTCATATTTCTCTTTTTGCTTTGGCTTTTAGGAGGTATGAAGCCAAATTTGTGGCTTGGTTTTTAGTAACTGTATAATATCCTATATCCTAACTTTTTCCAGTGTTAACCTTATACTTTTTAATTTCAGTTTTTTTTTTCCTTTTACTGCCTTTCACATTGGGCTATATTCCTAACCATTTCTTTATTTTTAAAATAGGTCCTGCTAAGTCACGGAGTTAACCATCTTTGGTATGAACTTGCATCCTCCTGCCTCAGCTTTTCAGAGTGCTGGGATTACAGTTGTATACTTTGCCTGCTTATTGTCTCTCATTTCAAGTGAACGACTTATAAGTTAGGTATAAGTATGGGCTCTGATTATACTGATTATGTGCTGGGTTGGGCACTAGAATGCATTTAAGTGTTTCATTTTAGAGATCTGAACATTGAGGCTCAGCCAGGCAGAAAGTACTTGCTTGAATCAGCACTTAGTCAGGCAAAACACAGACTCTTAAGCCATGCCTTTTGTTCCTGAGGCCACCTGCGTTCCTAAGATGTCACCCAGATGGAGCAACCCAGCTCCTGTGCTCCTGTGTCCTGACAGATAGGACAGTTGGCCCTGCCCCTTGGTCTTGAGAATGTCGTGTGTCCAGACTTGATGGTAGTGATCAGAAACTAGATCACCAGCTCAGGATGAAGTTAGCATCTAGTGTCCAGTGCCGCCTGCCCACATCTCCCGAAGTAAAGAGGGCTCCGCATATAGGTGACAGTTGAGTGCCACTGCGGGCTCAGGAAGGGTCTTCACCTGGTCCTTGAACCAAAATAACTGGTTTCTTATTGTCGCTTTTTTGTGTTTTAAGATGGGGTTACTTCATGTAGCCCCATGGCCTTGAATTTGAGGCGATCCTGCCACCTCAGCCTCCTCTAAGTGCTACTTCGCCTGGCTTGATTTTGTTTAAACCTGACTGAAGTTCTGGGAGCTATTGAGCTTCCTAATGACCTGCTTGTCTTCTGTTTGGAACTGTTGTACCTGGGATGAGGGCAGCTGCATAGGCTTGAGCAGCATTTTGCCACTCGTGAGTATTTTGATGCCTGTTTTGAGTTAGAGAAGAATTGGAACCTCTGCCATAGGCCTGAAAGTCAACCGCAGTGTTATTTTCCTGGGTAATAATCATTTGACAGCTAATAAAGCCTTTGGGAGATAAAGATGGATTAAGCCACAGACCCTGCTGGGAGAGCATAGTCTGATCAGAGAGACAGAGGTGTGTGCATGAACCAGCAGAGGGGGAGGTGGAGAGTCCTTACCCAGAGGGTGTGTGCAGTGTTTGGGGATGGGCCTGTGAGAATGAAGAGCTGTTCAGTGTGCAGGAAACTCCAGAGAGACTGTACCCAAACGGCTTGTACAAGTGTGGGAACACATGGACGAGAGAGCCTGGTAAGCACTAAGGCAGGGGACCCCAGGAGGGTCCCTGACAACACTGCTGTGCTTTGGAGCTGCTCTGTGCTGTGCATAGGCTGTGACTCTTGTTCCCAGTAGCATTCTTAGGGATAAAGAGCTAGGAACCTGAGCTAATTGATGGGCATTAAAAAGGTGGCCTATTACCCCTGCTACTTGTGAGGCTGAGGTAGGAAGATCCCCAGTTTTGTTGGTTTGTTTGTTTTTTGGATTGAGCCTCACTGTGATGAACACTGAAAAGTGGCTGGGGAAGTGGCTTAGTGACAGAATAAAAGGAGAGCATCTCCGTGGGGCACGTGACATATGTGTGTGAGCCTAGCACTTGGGAGGCCAAGGCAGGAGCCCTGAAGCTCAAGGCCAGTCTGTCTCAAAAAGCAAAATGACACAAGGAAACATCAGATGCAACCAACGAAAACCCAATGCTCAACCCCCCAAAAAGACCAAACAAGCATGCAAAAACTGTCTTCAGATAATCTCAAACCTGGCTGCTATGAGATTTCCTCAGTCTGATCAGAGGCCTACCAAATCATAACTTTCAGAATGGAAAATCTATGATAAAAACAAACAGTAGTCAGGCGTGGTGGCTCACACCTGTAATCCCTGCAGTCGGGAGGCTGAGGCAAGAGGATCATTGCAAATTTGAGACCAGCCTAGGCTACAAAGTGAGCTCAAGTCCTACCCGAACTGCATTTTGTCTCAAAAAGACAAAAACAAGAAAAAACAAAACAAAAAAACAGTAATGTTCTATCTGCCCCCAATATTTCTTGGTTTTTTTTCCTGTCCTTCCCTGCATTTCTTTTTTATTTATTTATTTTTAAATTTTTCAGTACTGAGGATTAAACTCAGGGCCTTTTCATTAAATTACAGCCCCACCCATTTTTTACTTTGAGATAAGATCTCTGTAAATTACCCCAGCTGGGTGGGAACTTGTGATTCTCCTGCCTCAGCCTTGTGAGGGCTGGGAATATAGGTGTATCTGGCTATGCCCACCCTCCCAAAGGCAGCTAACTCCAAACAGGGCCACATGAATTCTGCAGACTGCGGAGGGTCCCTCTCTGAATCACTGCCAAGTGGATCTTAAGGTAGGAACGAATTCTCTTTCAATGTTTGTTCTGTCAGTGGTGAATACATGTTCTATGTAAACCTAAATTAAATGGGACTTTTTGTTTGTTTTGCTCATGAGGCTGTTTTCTTCAGGATTTGAGGGGAAAATTTATCCTGTTGCAGCCTTAGAGCTTATAACTCCATTAAAATGACTGAAAACTAGAAGGTTTTTTTTGGTCCCTAACCTATTGTCTTTCTTTCCATTTTGTCTCTCGTGTTTTTTCTCATTTTTCAATTTAATGTTGAAGCATTGAATGTGATAATTTTTCTTTTTTTGAGACTGGGTCTCCCTATGTAGTTTGGGCTGGCCTTGAACTCCAAGAGATCCTTCTGCCCCAGCCTCCCAGAGAACTACAGGCAAGTGCTACCATGACTAGGCTTTTTTGAGAGGGGAGGGAGGTTTGAGACAGGCTGTTTTTTTTCTTTCTGTACCAGGATGGAACTCATGACCTCATGCTTGCTAGGCAGGTGCTGTGCAACTGAGCTACATCCCCAGCCCTCCAGGCTGGTTTTGAACTCCATCTTTGTGCCTTAGCCTTTGGGTGCTGAGATTCTAGGCAATGAGGCAGCCATCAGGCCTGGTCGCTGGGGTGATAGTGTGTTAAGGGAATCTGACATCTTTGTTTTGCCTTATAATTAGTTAACTTAGATCAGTGGTGGCAAACTTATGACACAGTGCTACATGCATCAGGTTGTTAGTATCATTGACAGCTCTAAGGTTCACCATCACTGGTCTAGAGACTTTTCCTTTCTGCCTACAGCCCTGGAGGGCTCCAGGACCCAGGATAAACTTCCTAGACTCTCCCTCTGGCTTTGGGAAGATGAAGAGATTTGAATCTTGGTACAGTACTAGTCTTTTCTAGTTGTTTGACCTTGAGTAAATTGTCTTCTCTTGTGCTTGTTGCTCATCTAGAAAACTAGGTTGCATCAAAGTTGTGTGGGTTTTTGTTTATTTTGTGTTTTGGGAGCAGGCTCTTGCTAAATTGTCCAGGTTGTCTTTGAACTTTGGATCCTTCTGCCTCAGCTTCTAGAGTAGCTGAGATTACAGGTGTGTGTGGTTTGTTTTTTTTTTCCCAGACAGGATTTCACTGTGTAGTACAAGCTGGCCTTGAGCTCACTTTATAGCCCAGACTAGCATCAAATTTGTAGTGATCATCCTGCCTCAGCCTCCCAGGTGCTGTGGTTTCAGGGATGCACTACCATGCCCGGGCTTTTTTTAAAAAAATTGTTTGGTGGGAAGATTGAAGTAATGCATATCATTGTAGGATCCCAAGGCTTCTTGCAGTGATTCTAGGACCTCTCTTCTCCCTCCCCCACTTCCCATCCCATCAGACAAAGCTTTCTGAGCTCTGCTTCATGCCAGGCTTTGGACTAGGAATGAGGGGTGATTGGCCAGGCATAGTCTTTGGTCAGGAATGGCTCCCAATCTAGTGAAAAGACCAACCTATAAACAACTAGTTTTATGGAAGTTTCTTCTATTATGTGTAAAAGTATATTGTACTTGGCAAAGTGCATGTCTCCCCTTGAGATTCCAGGCCTGAGAGGAAAAAGGCTTTAATTCCTAATAAAATCTACCTGCTATTTCCATGCTGAGAAGAAATTCAGAATTTTACTGTGGAGTAAATTTCCAGGCTGGCCTCCAACTCACAGTGATCTACCTGCCTCAGCTTTCCAGAGTGCTGGGATTACAGGCATGGGCCACCACACCCAGCCCTAGTTGAGTAATTTCTAAAACAAAAGATGCATCCATCTTTGGGATGGTGATGACTGGGTATTTAGACATACAGGCATCCTTTCAAGTGTCTCTTGGCATTTTTACTACCGAGTTTTTAAAAGTTCAGTTTCCAAATTCTACTAGTGGAAAGTCAGGAAGCCCAGCCACAGATGAGAGAGCCTAGGAGCTTTAGGTTCATTTGACTTGGGACATAAAAGTGAGAAAGCCAAAGGTGCACAGCCGCTGAGCAGCAGAACTGCATTGGCAGGTTGAGGACCAACAGTTTGTAGTTAATTGGGGTCCCAGCTGGGTCCTGAGGGAGCAGCTGGTAAAGAGGAATCGGGCACACAATGCCCTTAGTTCAAAAAGACATTCTTGCATTCAGCAGATACTTGAGTTTGGGATCCATGTATAGTTAAATAATCATCTAAATAGAAGTAGAGGTGTAGTGGTCGGTAGTGTTGAGAGTGTGTGATAGGAGCTGATTCTGTGGGAGGTGGGGTGCTCCAGGAGAGTGTGCTGGTAAAATCCCTTCTGAGGCCTTGGTTCTCACTTTCTTTTTTTTTTTTTTTGGTACCTGGGATTGAACTCATGACCTTGCGCTTGCAAGGCAGGTGCTTAGGCCGCTGAGCTAAATCCCCAGCCCTGGTTCTCACTTTCTATATTCTTGTTTTCCTGATCTTCCAAACAGTTATTTTCCATTGTAATTCAAGTGTTAGCCCTGTCTGGGAGGCAGAGAAACGAATCAGATCCCTTTATGGGCCACAGATAATGAGAAAATTTGTCTTTGCTGTATTTTAACCAGGCTTCTCATCTGTGCATGGTCAGATAAAGCAGGAAGGCCGGATGGTGAGAAGGTTGGTACAGAAGCACAGGCCAGGTGTGGGGCTCTTCCCAGGGAGTGGAGGCAGGGCTGAGGGTGGCCTCTCTTTTCCTTTTTCTCTTGTTTTTGTTTTTTGAGACAGGGACTTACTATGTAGCTCAGGCTTACCTTGAATTTACTATGTAACTCAGGTTGGCCTTGAACTCACGGTGATCCTCCTGCCTCAGCCTCCCAATTGCTAGGGTCACAGGTGTGTGCCATTGTGCCAAACCTCTCCTTCCTTTTTCTTAGTTTGGTTTAGAGAGGTCATTTAGACTGTGGTGTGGGGTTGTGGGACTGCCAGGGGAGAAGGTAGTCCTCAGACGCAGCCATTCAGGTAGGGTCACTGGGGAGGACATCCCAGGGGGACATTGGAGTGTGAAGGGCCAGTGGATGCAGAATCAGAAGTGCATCTGATTCCATGAATAAGGCGTCCACCAGTTTTAACCAGCAGCCGTGCTAATACTGAGTTTTGGTACTGCCCACTTCAGTGAGGTGATATCAAGAGTTTATTGACTTTTTAACTTTAAGGTGTGTTGTTGGTGCATTCCATGTAATGCCCAGAATTATATATATATAATATATATATATTTATATATATATATATATAAATATTATTATTATTTTTTTTTTTTAAAGTACCAGATAGTGCAAACTAAGAAGATTGAAAAAAAAATACCTGTTTTACATGGCAGCATGGTTTTTGTTTGTGTTTTGGCTTTTGGAGATAGGGTTATCACTATATAGTCTAGGTTGATCTTGAACTTTTCTGTGTTCAAGGCTAGAATTTGAGATCCTTCTGTCTCAGCCTTCTGAGTACTGAGATTACAGGTGTGTGCCACCATGCTTGGCTGAGAATTACTCATTTTACTCAATATTTTTAAAGAATCTGGGGAACTGAGAGGTGTCCTTTTCCCAGCCTAGTGAGGACACAAGACTTGTGGACAGAGTCATGAAATGCAATTCCAGAGGAAGGTGTAGTTTCTGTATGCTGGGAAAGCAGGTCACCAGCTCTCCTTAGAGGTGCATTTGAGGTTGGTGTTAAGGGGTGCAGAGGCATTTGCTAGACACAGGAGGTGGGTTAAGACATTGCAGGCTGCTGAGATGACTTGGGTAGAAGTCTCAGGTAGTGACTGACTCATCTGTTGGGAGGCCATGTGACCGGCAGAGCTGAGCCCTGCTCTTGATTGGTTGGACCATGTCCTGGAGGCTTTAAAACATGAGAGCGTGATGAGAGTGTGTTTTATAAAGAGGATTTTAGAATGGCTGGGGAGGTGAGAGCTGAGTCAGTGCCTAGTCCAGTTAGGAGGGAGCAGAGTCCATGGGGACAGAGAATGGAGCTTAATGGTGACTGTGTGATGACATGGGGTCATAACCAGCTGGGCTGTGTGGCACACATCTGTAATCCTAGTGCCTGGGAGGCTGAGGCAGGAAGATGGTTATGAGTTTGGGACCAGCCTGGGTTACACAATGAGTTCAAGGCCAACCTCAATTATATAGTAAGACCCTGTCTCAAAAAACTCTACAAAAAACAAAAACAAAACCAAACACAGAACCAATTGTGTAGGGCACAAATGAAATGCCATATAGAAGGATGAGAGAGGAAAGAGTGTTTCCTGCTTGGGCAGCTGGACCTTCATGAAGAAGAGAATTGGGGTGGAGATGATGAGAGGAAGAGAACTGGTGATGTTGGTTTGTGCTTTTTTTTTTCTTTTCCATATTACAGGAACTTTTTTTTCCCTGGTGCTGCAAATCAAACCCACGCTCTTAGATATGCTAGGCACGTCCTCTGCCTACAGGCTACACCCCCAGCACCTTGGGGGTAGCTCGAAGGGCCTGCAGAGAGCTGAGTAGTAGAGTCCTTTAGAAAAGACCTTGTAAAAGTAAAAGGCTCGAGAGGCTAAGAGGAGAATGCTGGGGAGCAGGCAGGGAAGGCTCCAGGTGGAAGCATCCCTAAGGCAAAAGATGGAGATTGAAGCTTGGAGAGGTACAGAAGTGGGAGGCCAGAGATGTTAATGTGCAGTATGAGGGTTTGAGCTTGGGATATTGCAGACTGCCCATATTTTTGGTACTCAGGATCCTGATTGTGACAGATGATACTCAGTAGGCATCGCCAGAAGGCACTGTAGTGCCTCTCTGCCTCTTGAGAATCTGCATTATCTCAGGGTCCCCCAAAACCATGGGAGATTTGTATTCTTGGCCTTTCCTGTTCTCTCTTCCCGAACTGCACTTTGGTGTTTGTCATGTTGTCTTTTTTCATGGAGGAGCACTCCAAAGAACAGTTGTGCCAGGTGTGGTGGTGGCTGAGGCAGTTGTGCCAGGCAGGAGGCTGAGGCAGGAGGATTGCTACAAGTTTGGGGCCAGCCTAGGCTACATAGTAAGTTCGAGATCAGCCTGGACTACATGGCAAGACCCTGTTGCAAAACAAAACAAAACAGAACAAAGCAAAGCAAAACAAAACAAAACAGAAATAGTCGTGCAAGATGGTTACACAGTAGGAATTCTTGGAATATTCTGAGGCTCTTGGATTGTTTGTTTATCGTCTTCTTTACAGCCACCCAAAGGAAAATTTCTGTCAAAATCTGCATCCTGAATGACCAAGATGCTTTTATTTTATAGGGAATATAAGCTTTGTAATATTTTCTCTTTCACCCTGATGACTTGGAGCTCAAAGCCAAATTCACAACTGAACTTACAGTAATTATTTAACAGTTTGACAGCATACATTTCTGTTCAGATTGTCCTTCTTTTCTTTTTTTTTTTTTTGGATACAGGGTTTCTGTAGTCCAGGCTAGTCTTCAACTCACTATGTAGCCCACGCTGGCCTCAAACTCCCTGTGATCCTCCCGCCTCAGCCTTCTGAGTGCTGGGATTATAGGCATGTGTCACCACTCATGGCTCCATTTGTTTGTAATTTTAGTGTCTCTATTATAGTCTATTATAAAACTTTCTGTATTCTATATTTGTTCTCCTAAGTCAACTCAAATCCTTTCTGGAGTTTGGATTTGTATAAGAAAAAAAAAAAGTTGATGAACCTTAGTCAAGGGTCCTTCGTAACCTGTCTTCAGACAGATACTTTGGACCATCTCATGGCTTATTGACATTGCCAACCCCATTTGTATTAAAGCCTGATCTACCTGATAACTAACCAGCAATAGCTGCTTCTAATAACTAGAAAATGCCAGGTGTGGTGGCCCACAGCTGTAATCCCAGCACTTGGGAGGCTGAGGCAAGAGGATTGTTGCGAGTTTTAAGACACCAGCCTGGGCTACAAAGTGATTTCAAGGCCAACTTGAACTGCATAGTGAGACTCTGTGTCAAACAACAACAACAACAACAAATAAACTAATAATTAGTAAATGAGACATAAATTGCAGGATATTCAAAGCAAACAGCCTGTTTTCTACCCCAGATGTCCTGACAGATGCGAGGCTGACATGGAGGCCTTCCCAGGTGAAGTGTTGGACTGAGGACCCAGTGGTAAATGCATTCTTTGCTCTGCTAACAGGTTACAGTGGCGCCTGCCTTTCAGTGGCGATCATGTTACATGAGCTTGCTGAAATTGAGGTCTTAACCAAGTGAAGGTTGGTGGATGGCTCTGTAGCTCTGTGGCAGGATTCAGCTGACAGCCATCATTACAATGAGGAATCAGGGCTTTAAAGAGTTGAAGGAATCTGAGAGACAATGTAGGATTATGGTCTGACAGATAATCCCCCAGAAATCAAGACGAGACTCTGAATTAGGGTTGAGATGAATGGTTGATTTGGGTTTTTAGAAGGAGATAGTCTTTTTGGCCCTCTCCAGCCTGGCTTTTATTATCAGCTCAATAGATTTGAAGTACCTCTGGGGTTCAGCACTGAAAACAGGTGTCTATAAGATGTTGATACTGATTTTTCCTGTGTTACATATCAGCTCATGACAGTTTTTTTTGGAGGGGTGGGTACTGGGGATTGACCTTGCACTTGGCAGGCAGGTGCTTGTACTGCTGAGCTAGATTGCTAGACCTGGCTCATGACAGATTTAATAAGAAATTTTCAGCAATGTTTTCAACATTCTGAGATTAACAGTCAGTGCACACCACAAAAGTGACTGTCCCAAGGCACAGGGTGGCAGAGTGTTGTTTGAAGTCACATCAGGTCCCTGGGGAAGCCACAGTATGCCTGTAAGTGGACAGGTTTAGGCCTTAGCTTGCTGACCACCGTGAATCAGCCTAGGGCTGAGGGACGCTGTTCCTTTGGTCTTGCGAGTAGGAGTTAGCCTTGAGCCCTTTCTCCCTCTCTGGTAAGGAAACCAGTAGCTAAGCAAGGTGATCAGCTGTTAACATGTGCCCAGTACTTTGAGGACCTCCTGGCATCGAGCCATTTGACCCTTAGCTCTCTGCCAGGAGGCTGGCCCTGTGGCCTGCTTTCAGTTCGTCACCCAGCTGAGAAGCCCCAGAATGTCTTCAGGACCCTCTGCCTCTGGATCCTGTGCTCTAGCACTAACTATGGTGTGGCCTCCTTCTCTGGTCTGTGAGCCAGAGGACCTGGCTGGCTGGCTGTGCTGCCTGGGCTGGGAGATTAGGCTGGGAAAGGACGAGAACTTTTCTGCAATAAAGTTTTCCATAGTGTGTGTCTCTCACTGAACCCCTTACTGGGGATCAAAGCCAGGGCCTTCACACTGAGCTACATCCTTAGCCCTTTCTGAATTTTGAGGCAGGGTCAGTCTGGATAAGTCACCCAGGCTGAGTGATTCTGCTGCCTTAGCCTCCCAGAGTTGCCCTGTTTTGCCCTCTTCAGTGTCCCAGACCCAGAAACCGTTCTTTCCATGGCTGCCACCACTTACCAGGCTTCTCGAGTTCCTCACAGATGGTTAAACAGGACATGGTTGCACAGTCATGGTCCTGCCTGCCGGCCTTTAAAATCCTTTTATGACTTTCTGAGAAGTTCTTTTTTTTGGAAACTTAGACCCTAAAATGTGAAGAACAGCCATGGATGCCAATGATAGGCCTTTGATTAATATCTAGGAGTTGAAAGGTCGTCTGTAGTCCAGGAAAATCATGGTTTCCTGGTGTCTCAGTGTGGAACATGAGTGGGAGTTGTGAGGGGAGCTTTGAGTTAGATGGAGTGTGAGGCCTCAGTGTGACCAGTGACCACCTTCATTCCTTGGACAGGGAAGGGAGGGCCCTGTGTCCCATGAGCCTCTGTGCAGGTAGGTGGCCTGTTCCAGTCAGCCCCATGAGGAGCAGAGGGAGTTCAGTCCAGTGGTGGCATTTGGCCCCTGACCTGTCCCATCTGCTGATTTCAGGGGCACAGAGAGGACCTGGCATGGTCCCTGTCCTCTAGTATAGGTGACAGAGGCAGCAAAGGAATTCCAGTGTCAGTAGGGGAAGGTACAGGTGAACACAGAGGAGGGCCTGCTCAGCCCAGTGCTGAGGTGACATCTGAGCTGAGACTTTGGACAGTGAGGATCTGGTTGTATCGGACAAGGGAATGGCACCCACAAAACCATGAAATGTGTAACTCTGGTTGGGGTACTGCCAATCCTAGGTACCTGAGAGCTCCCATCGCAAACCTCGAGACCCTTGAGTATCAGTGCATTAGGGGGTATGGGTGGGGGGTGCACACCTGGAGTTTAGCTGTGCTGAGTCTATCACCTCTGTGAACTGAGTTTATCCCCCTTCACAAGAGCCGTTTGAGGTAGGTATTATTGACTTCAGGTTCAGAAAAGTTAAGTAATTTGTCCAAGGTCTTACTCAGCTAGTAAATGGTGGAACTGACATTTGAAACTGCTTCCAGTTCTTTTTTTTTTTTTAAACATCCATATATTTATTTATTTGGCACTAGGGACTGACCCCACTGGCACTCTACTGCTGAGTTACGTCCCCAGATCTTTTTTTCCTCTTCTTGAGATAGTATCTTCCCAATGTGCTGCGTTACCCAGGCTGGGCTTGAACTTGTGACCCTGCATCAACCTCTCAGAGTGCTGAAATTACAGGCATTGTGAAATTACAGTCTGACTGTGAAGCTGTTTTTAACTTTAATTTATTCATTTATTTTGGTACCAGGGACTTGCCAGGCAGGCGCTTGTGCCATGGAGCTAAATCCTCGACCCAGCACCTACTTTTCAAATAGACGAGCGACTAAAATGCAGATGGTAGATGAGAGGGAGAGAAGTTCAGGAGTCTTCAGGGCTTGCAAGGGAGCTGTGAAGGGAGCCACTCCCTAGTACCAGTGCATCCTGTGTCTCTTCCAGCACTCTCACCCCCTGTCTTCTTGGAAAGAGAGTCCTAGGTCTGGAGGGATGTCCTGATGGTACCCTCTTGGAGGGTAAAAGTACCCTAATGGAAGGAGCAGGTCACCATTCCACTGGGATGAATCTGCCTGCACACAGACTTCAGCTTCAACTTGAACTTTTGTTTTCTTTTTATTTTTAAGTAGTATCATCTGTTTTATTTTTCACTGACCACTAGAAATAATTATTTGTGTATATCATGAGCCAGCACTGTTTGAGCACTTAGGTCATATTTTTCTTTTCTTTTCTTATCTTTTCTTTCTGTTTTTGTTTTTGTTTTTGAATTGGTGTCTCAGGCTGACCCAGGACACTCAAGCTGGCCTTGAGCTTGCAGTCCTCCTGTCTTAGCCTTCAGAGTAGCTGGGATTACAGTCACACATCACCACACCCAGTTAGGTCATCTCATTTAATACTTAGCACACTGTGTAGGTTGGCATTATTTGCTATTATTAGAGGTAGGGAAGCTGAGGGTCAGAGTGGTTGGATAACTTGCTGACAGCCAAGCAGCTAGGAAGGAGTGGAACTGGTTTGTGAGATTCCAGAGCCCATTTCTGTTCCTGGTTTCACCTACGCACCATCAAAACACCCGAAGAAAACAGGAACACAGAGACAGATGTTGGTGGACAGTCCTGTCCAGGTCTGGAGGAGTTGTTTCCTGTAGCAAGTTCTACCTGCACAGTCAGTTTCTGTGGCTGTGTGTGTGTGTGAGAACACGCACATGTGCATGTGCGTGTCTGTCTAGCCCATATCCATTTCACTCCTCATGTTCTTCATGGTGTAACTAAAGCATGTGGACCTGGTTCCTTTTCCTGCTAGTGACACTCACAAGCTTGGGGCTAGAGTTCTAGTTGTCACTGTGATTTGTGGTGGAAGAAGCCCATCTGTCAGGTGGGCTGGTTGGGTTTGGCATGGGTCCCCTTTGCATTTGGCTCTTGAGGTGTTGGAGCTAAGATCTTTGTTTTTAATCATAATATTCTACATCTTTTCTTTCCATGCTGGTCAGTGTGAACCCACTGGGGGTGGTAGTAAATCTTCCTTTAATTTCCACTGTGAATTATTAGTTCACTTAAAATACTGTTTAATCTATGCATGTGCCCAGAGGCTTTTAAATATAGAGCACATTTGATTATTGTTGGAAACCAGCTAGGACTTCACAAACACTCAGTGAGCTGGACTCATGAAGCTATGGACTCTGTGGCTCCATTAATAGGGACCAAAGTCCAAACATTAAAAGGTGGTGAGGTCTGCAGCCCTAGATCCCAATTTCCCTTCTTTATAGGAAATCCACCTATTTTATTTTCCTAAGAATCAGCTTTTAAAGTTTTCCTAAAAGGGGAGGTAGACGGCACTAGGTGATGACTTCTCCGCCCTGGCTCACATCTTGTTTTCTCAGCCAGCCTGCTTTCCTTCCCTGCCCCTTCATCCTTCCTGTTCCTTCTAGCTTGCCTGAGCTGTGTTGTTCACAAGTCCCTTTTTCTTTTCTCTCCTCTAGGGAAAGAATCAGCACTTTAGGATGCCTGTGAAGGAACGAGAGGGCCAGAGTGAGTCCTTCGCAGCCAAGGCTAACACCTGTGGCATCTGATTTGCAGGGTTCTCTAGCACCAGACAGCCTAGGCCGTGCTCAGGCAGTGGAGTTTTCGCTTGTCTTTTTATGCTTAGAGCCGTGATGAGGAACGAATGAAAGTGTGTGCATGGGTGTGTGTTTGTGACATACTGACATTTAATACAGACTGTAAATGCCTGTTCTGCAGAAGGTAACTCAGTAAATTTGGGGATTTGGATTTGAAGCAGAGAATAACCAGAAACTTGCCTGTGAACTTTTTTTTTTTTTTGGTTTCCTACAGAAGAGAAGTGAGAAAAGAAATAATTGTACTCCAGGGAAATGCATAACTTAGAAGCTGTCTGCATGCATAAGAAAACAGACTCTGTAGCTGTTCTGTAAACTCGGAGAGGCAGCCAGGGTCATTGTTTCCCTTTCTCCCCTGGGTGTTTGTGTAAAAAGATGGCCTAGTGCTTCCCTCACTCCTGCACTCCTATGGAGCAGCTAGGCCTTCAGAAGCATTTGGCCCTGAGGGCCCTGGTGGCTCTTTCCCTCCGTTTCCTGGACAGCCTTCTTCCTGCCAGGGAACAGGGGTATGGAAAGCTTGAGGGTATTTCTGGAATCCTCAGCCTGACTCTACCACCTGTAACCCTCAGCATCCAGTGGCTTTGTTCACCATGGGCTTTTGGCCCGTTCCACTCAACCCCTGCCCCCTCATCCAAGGGATGTTCAGGATGTGACGAGGGGCCTCTGATCCAAGGGTTCATGCATGTATTTTCCTGTTCTGTGTCTTGTGCACTCTCAAGTCATTTCTCCCTTCTGTATCTTTCAAACATTTCTATAATATTCAGTTTAACCCAACTTCACATCTCTGTGAAGATAGTAGAGAAGACCAAGCAGGGATGACTTTATGCCCTGGTCCCTGTAGGTCTGAATCTCCAGAGCACCTCACATATAATCTATTATCTTAGATATGGAGCCTGTGTGGTTCAGGGTTGTGGAAGGGACATATTCTCATCATAGGGTAACGCCTAGCAACCACTGTGGTCTTTGAGTCCAGGACTTGGCAGTACTGTTGCCATGAGAAGGTAGACAGTCATACTCCAAAGTCTCAGGAGTGTGGAGTGTGTGAGCAGCTTCTCTTTGATAAATCTGTTGATGTGGGTTGGTGTGTGTGTGCGTGGGTTATTGGATTTGTTTGTTTGTTTGTTTGTTTGTTTGAGACAAGGCCTCACTTTGCAGTGTAGGCTGGCCTTAAACTTGTGGCAGTCGTCCTGCCTCAGCCTCTCATGTGCTTAGATTACATGTACATGGCACCACACTTAGCCTGTTGAATTGATGGGGATTTAATGGAGCTCTTTAGACCTGAGGGTTTTTATTGGTTTGACTAAATTTGTTTTTTCAGTACTGAGACTCGAACCCATGCATGTTAGGCAGGTGTGCTACCACTGAGATACACCGCTGCCTCAAGCAGCTTCCCTTTGGAAGAGTTGGTTTCAGTGAGATTTGGAGGAGAAGAAAGACTACATAAATGCACAGATGCATGGATCCCAGACAAAAGCAAGAAAGTTCTGATTTTGTTTTTCTTCCTTCCTCATCTCTCTAAATAATTTAATCTTCAAAGCATGACTCAAGTGTTAATTAACACTCAAGGCTCTCCTGGGAGGTAGGCATCACCCCTATTAGTGAAGTCCAGGGAATAGATGGGTGCGAGAACCCCAGAAAGGTGAGCCAGTGAGAAGCAGAACATGTCTGCAGCCTCAGGGCCCTGCCGTATTGCTCGCTTGGTCACCCTGAGAGCCCCCTCACTTTCTCAGTGTCTGTGGGTTACCCTAGAATAAGAGCTGAGAAGATACTAGAGGTGTTTGGTATTGTGGGATAATATGGGAATTCTGAGGATTAGGAAGAAATTCTGGGAAAATCCTTGTGATTTTCCATTGTAGGAGGCTGAGTATACTATTGATTTCATTCATTTACTAACCTTTCTTTGAAAACATGCCAGGCATCAGTTTTTGAACAAGGTGTTACAAAGGGAGTCACTTCTCCCAAACCAGTTAGTTAGCTCTCCACGGTCCTGCTGATTGAGAAGCTGATCTTTGGATCCTGGGGTCAGTCCCTAGGCACAGCTGATACAGGCAAATTGGGTGGTAGCTTCTCCCAGTATCTGGAAATTGATGGAAATCCGTATGTGACTACTGAATGCCGAGCCCTCTTCCCACAGCTGGGTGCGGGGTAGATGTCCTCAGGCCTCCCTCTGGGGCTGTTCATAGCCGTCTTCAGTCCTGGCCGTTGCCTGGGGATGGTGATGATGATACTGGCTTGCTAGGTACCTGCATAGCTGCTGAAAGTGCTGAGCTGATCCTGAATCTCCAGTTTTAGAAAAGCATCAAGACTGGAGAGATTTCCATTCCATCCATTGGGCACCTTGGGCACAGTGCAAAAAATAGATGAAAGGGGATCATTTTATCCTGCTGGTGTTGCACCTCTGGGTGACACTTGGACACTACTTGTTTTGGAAGACTCACTCCATTCACTAATGCTGTTTCCCTTACCTTGGCACTGCAGGCTGCTGAGAACCAGTCCTAGACCTCTGCCTGAGGGTCCTTGCTCTGAAGACATCACCAGTGTGTGGAGCCTGCCCCACACCACCCCCTGCCAAACCACGGCCTTTACCTGTGTCTTCCGGTGTTTCCCGTGCGACCCATCCTGTGGGAGGGCCTCGTGGGCGGCCCCAGAGTTCACCCCACGCTCAGCGGCACCAATGGTGAAGATGACGAGATCCAAGACTTTTCAGGCATATCTGCCCTCCTGCCACCGGACCTACAGCTGCATTCACTGCAGGGCCCACCTGGCCAATCATGATGAACTCATTTCTAAGGTACACACTCCCTGCAGACCTTTCCTGCCTACCCTTGGGGAGGGCACTTTGGGCTGCTGAGGTTGTAGAGGTTACAAGCTCTCCTTGAGACCAGGATATTGTTCCCTACTTCAGGCACAGGGATGGCTGGCCTGTGTGCCTGCCTTGCTTGACTGAGAAACAACCAGGAGCTGTAGGGGCAAGGGTAGTGGTTTTACTTTGTTGTTTTGGAATTGAGAGATCCTCCTTGTTGGAAGCTTTGGGCACTGGCAGCTTGCAGACCAGAGAAAGGAGGGGCTAAGGAATGATTGGAGCCTTATGCCCAGCTTGCTTGGTGTAGGTTGGCAGATGAATTCTGTGAAGAGGGCTTTCTGTTTGAACAATGAATTTGAAGAGCTGTGGGGTCTTATAGATGGTTTGTTGTTGTTCTTGCTTTGTGCCTGGGGATTGAATCCAGAGTCTTCCCCGTGCTAAGCAAGGCCTCTATCACTGAGTTACATGTCTAGTCTCATTTTGAAGGGTTTATTAGCTAAGACAAGAGATCTCCTGGCAAGCCCCAGGGAGAGTTGTGAGGCCAGAGCATTGCCAAAGTGAATGCTCTTTGGGGAGGAACAGAAATGGCCTTTTGAGGAACTGACCCACTGGCCTGTGGAGATCATTTAGGGCTTTTCCATGAAGTAATATGGAATGATGTTTGGTCATAATCAGAAAATCAGCCCTGTTTCTTCCCTTCAGAGCCTCAGCAACTGCTTGTAAAATTGGGGCTGGGGGTTACTAAGAAATAAACAAATCCAACATTTCAGTTGTGCAATCCAGGAACTGGATACTTCAAGCTTCATTCTCTGGGGAGCTTCCTCCCTCCTGGCCCTAGATTCCCAGGGGAGGAGAAACTGGTTTTACTAGACTGAATGACAAAGAAAAAGATCATGGGAGACTTTTTCCTTAAACAGCATCTTTCATGCCATTAAGGGAAAAACAAACTTTTATGCAGACCCAGACTGTTTTTTTTTTTTTTTTTTTTTTTGTAAGTAGTTCCTGACCTATTTATAAGAAGTATTAGAAAAGGTGCTCTGCTTGCTTTGCCTCTTGTTTGGTAGCCTTGGTCAGAGAGGGAAGAGGTCTCCAGTCACCAGGTGTAGAACATTCCCTATCCAGCTGGCCAACTGGACGTCTGTAACAGTCAAGGCTTTTAAACAATCCCACATTCTAGGCCTGTTCCAGAGTGCAAAGTTCCCTGCTGTCTGGAGCCCTTAAATTCCTGGCTCGACTTTGACTCTACTCCACTTTTCCCTTCTCTGCTATACTTCTTTATGCTCTTCATGTTTCAGCCAACCCAGCTCTTTTATCAGCTAATTCATCTTTCTTAAATTCCTGTTGAATTTTGGGGGAACCGCTTGTCTGGAAATTTGGGTATGGAAGGCTGTGTCAGAGAAAAGACTAGCCAGTTCTCTTAGCACTGGAAGTAGGTCTGCAAATTTGGAGAGAAATTGTGAGTTTTTGCTTTTTTTGATTGGAAATCTCCACAGAAAATGTTTGCCCATATCTAATGGGGGGAAGCCAAAACATCTTAATGCAAGGAAGATGTGCTATATACATAAAAAAGTGAGGTGCCAGTAAAGTGGATTTCGGTACCTTCTGTATACTACAAACTGCTAGTTAATGCAAAAATGCCATTTCACTTAACTCTCCTAGGAAATCTTTAAAGTAGGAGGTTAGTCATGTCGTGGACTGACAGAGAAGCTGAGACTCCTAAAAAGTTGTTCTGAATCTCAAATGGGCAAAGAGAATTTTTATTTGGAGTGGGTATTCAGAGGAGGATTTCTGGAAGAGGCAGTTATTTGAGCTGGTCCTTGTAAGGTAGTTAGGAGTGGAACACGTAAAGATGGTCATGGCCTTCAGATCTGTTGGGCTTGGTATGGGGGCCTTTGACAGCCTCACGGAGCCCAGCTTCTGAGCTAGGTCTCCTGCCACTTCCTCACTTTGCTTTAGCAACTTGGAATTAAGCACTGTTCCTTAAGTATGCAGATAAGGGCATCTCAGCCCTCTGGGCCTTCGCCAAGTGTCCCTCCTTCACCTTTCTCATGAGCCCCTTCCTATCCTTGGGTCACCTCTCCAGATCAGAACATGACTGCAAGAGCTCAGTAAATGATCAAATAAAGGGACAGATGGAGATGGAGCCTAGGAGAAGATCAGCAGTGAGCGAGAAGACAAGTAGTGAGCTGTGGATATAGCTCACTGGCACAGTGCCTGCTTAGCAAACGCGAGGTCCTGAGTTCCATTCCAGGTACCAAAAAAAGAGAAAAGTAGTGAACAAAAAAGATCTCATTGGACTTGTGTTCTCCTTCCTGCCCCTATTGGTGCAGAAAGGCTCATTCACAAATCCAGGCCAAAGTCAGCACAGGCTTTGGTTTCATTGGCTGCAGCCGGTGCACAGATGGGGTGCTTTAGGGCTTATGATTTAAGGAGCTGGGTGAAATGCCCGGCTGTGGGGAAAGAGGGAGGGAACTGTGGCGAGTGTTGTACAAAGATTCTTTTATTTTGCTCCACAGCCACCCCCCGCATAAATAATCTATAGATTCTTATGCAGGTCTGCTTAATGGAAAAGATCATCGTCACAGCCCTCTTCTTGGAAAATGGGCCTTTCTTTTCATTTTTTTCCTCTTTTCCATTTAAGAAAGTTCAAGGAGAGAATGTCCCTCCTGTTCTCTCCTCTTGACTTAATCTCCTTGGGTTTCAGAATCTGCCCACTGGGAACAGGAGCTGGGAAACAGATAGGGAGCTGGCAGCAGTGCAATTAAACGACACTCTGTAACCTGTAACCGGGGCGTTTGGTCTGAAAGCTTGACATTTGTTTTTTTGTGGGGGGCTGTTGTCCTTCTTTATGGAGAAGAGGACGCAAGATCCAGAGAACTCCTGCCCTAGTGTGTGGCCGGCAGAGGCCTGGGAGGAGCGAGGACTGCAAGCTTCCCTGGCAGTGTGGCTGAGCCTGCTTGGAAATGCGCAGTGAAGTCTGAAACAATCGAGGCCTGTATTTGTAGGGTGGTGGAAAGAATCCTGCACCAGGCCTCCTCCCTTCCCAGCTGGCTTCCCATCCCTAGAGGCCTCATTGCCTGCTCTCCAGGCTTTCAGCTCTCCCGCCTCTGAGCTCGTTTCTCTCTCATCGAGTGGGCAAAATAGGATTTGCTGTGTTCAGTAGTGTCCTAGTCTATTCTGGCATCTAGGGCAAATGGCCATAACGTTGGTGGCTTGTGAGCATAGATGCTGATTTCTCGTAGTTCTAGAGACTGGAAAAGGAAGATGTTGGCAGGTTCAGTGTCTGGTGAGGGGTCACCTTCACAGATGGTTTCTTCTTTCCATGGTTTTGGGTGTAGAAGAAGCTGTGGACTTTCTCTCTGGCCTCTTTATAAGGACACCAACCCCAGTCACAAAGGCTTTTACCTTCATGACCTAATAACCTTCCAAAGGCCCCATGTCCTGATACCATAATTTTGGGACCTGGAGTTTGTTTTTGTTTGGTTGTTTTTTGGGGGAGAGTGGGACAGGATCTCTGTATATCCCAGGCTGACCTTGAACTCGAGGTAATCTGCCTGCTGCAGTCTCCCAAGTGCTAGCACTGTGGGCATGTGCCACTAAGCCTGGCTGGAAGTTGGATTTCAACATGAATTTTGGTGGGGAACCCACATTCAGAGTACTGCAAATGGCTAGCACTTAGTGTGCGCTTACCCTGTGCCAGCCCTGTTGTGGCCCCATGCAGCAGTACGCCTCATTGGGAGAGGGAGCAGCTTTACCTCAATAACTGGGTTGTTGTCAGGCTCAGATGAGATCATGATGTGTGGGTGGTTTGCAAATTAAAAGGTTTATGCAAATATGAAGTAATTTGCTTCTCTTGGTTTTACTGTCAAAAAAAAGGGGGGGGGGGGAAGGAAGGGAATACGTTGGAGGGGAGGGGATTGCTCCTGCTCTATGCCAAGATAGCTTTGCCTTTGAATTTGGAGCAGAGGAGTTAGATGAGGCAGGGCCACTAGACAGCTAAGCATGTAAGGCTGGGGATGTGGAGGTGAGTAGCAGAGCACTTGCCTAGCATGCGCAAGGCCCTGGGTTCAGTTCCCAACACAGGAAACACACACAGGCACACAAAAGTTTATTGTGAATGTAGATGCAGAAAGGTAACAGCTTCTCCTTGTAGGAATTGGTGGGGTGCTTTGAATTGATCATGGAACTATCTGGGGAATGTGCTGAGGCGTCCTGCAATTTCTGTCTTAGGGGGTGTTATGGTCTAAGTGCTGAAGTGTTTGCATGCAGAAATAGTTTGAGTTGGCACAAGGAATTGCTCACACTGTTGTTTCTTTCTTTATGGTGCCAGCCTCAGTATAAAAATATGCTTTGATCCAACTGAAGCTATTATCATTTTATAATCAGTTAGTTGCCTTGGGTGAGAATAATTGAAATCAGTGGCACTAGCTCTAATGGAACCCTGGGTCCTAATCAATCTTTTGTGTGACAGTGTTATCTGTGGTCCTTCCTTTGCCACCAATCCTGCATAGTGGACTAGTCATTTGGGAGTGGCAAATGAATTAGTCTGTCACAAACCCACTCTGGGGATTTGTGACTTCATTCTAAGGCACAGGTGGCTGTATGCTCTTGGTCCTTAAGGAAAGGGCTCATTGGAGGCTGTAGATTGGCCTTCCTGGGCAAGAGGAAGGAAAAAATGTTTTGCTCATCCTCCAATACTATCTGTGTTGTTATGTCAGATTATCTACTGAGACAAATGCAGGATTCCCAGAATTACTGATCATCTAGTGCAAGCTCCTTGTAATGAGGAAACAGTGACAGCCAGAGGCCACCCAGACCCAGGGCCAGGCTCTGTCCTCCCAGCCCTCAGCATCTTTGGTGTGCAGAGCCCTGGGCCATGCTTCTGCTCTTGGGAATCTAGGAGGTGGGGTGTATTCCTTCCCTATGCGTCTCCACTGCACTCACAGTGGTGGCTTTTGGGTCTCCTCCTGCCTGGAGATTAATTAATGCTTTGAGAAGATAAGCAGAGGGTGAGATGCAGAAAGCAGACTTTGCCTCTGTTTCTCATTGCTGTCTTCGGACCCTCAGATTCTCTGTCCCCAGATAGTGGACATGGCCGATCTGCTGGTGTGGAAGTACAGAGGTCTAAGTCCCATCATGTTGACTCTCTTGTCAGTGCAGGATTTCTTTCTTTCTTCTTCCTTTTCTTTCCTCCCCTTTTAGGTTTTTTAAGGCAGGCTCTGTCTCACTCTGTAGTTCAGGCTGGCTTTGAACTCCTGCCTCATCCTCCTGAGTGCTGGGATTAAAGGTGTGCACCACCATGACCAGTTTTTCTGTCTTTTTTTTTTTTTAATACTGAGACTTAAACCTAGAATGTCATGTATGCCCCAAAAAGGCACTACCATTGAGCTATGTCCCCAGCCTTTATTATTTTGTTTTGAGGCAGAGTCTTTTTTTTACTTACTTAGTTGCCCAGGCTGGCCTCAAACTTGAGATACTTCTTTCTCAGCTTCCTCTGCGTTGCAAGGATTATAAATTTAACCAATATGACTTTATAAAAAGAATTACTTTTGTAACCTAAAATTACTTCTTTTGCTCAAGTATTTGACCTTTGAAAGCCATTTCTCCTACTCAAATTGTCAGCCCTTTTGCACCTCTCTAGAGCGATCTGTGGACCACCCAGAAAGGGATGGCAGGGGAAGCACGTGGGTGCAGAAAACCTTTGAACTAAGAGATGTGGTTAGATTACAGTGTTGGAACTTGCAAATGTATACCTTAGGGTGTCTTCCTTCCACAGAGACAGAGATTGAAGCAGTTCAGGTTGAGAAGAGCTATAAATTAGGCTGGGGTAATTTGGGTAGCATAGATGGCCCACAGTGGACCACCATTTAAATTGCATCTTTGGGGTCTGTTTGGTACATATGGGTGATGGCAGTGGGGACCATGCTTGTATTTGCTCTTTCACTCATTTTTTCCATTCCACATTACACAAATACTAAATATGTGTAATCCTCTGTGTGCGTATAGAATGGTACTTGATATTAGTGTGCTACCTTCAAAGGGTTCATCCTCAAGGAATTGTTATTCTATTTGACAAGGTAATAGGATCCTCGAGTCATCCCTCATCAAGTTTGCTATTCCTTATGTTTCTCTTAAAGCAGACATCATTAACTGTGCTGCTGCCTGTCTCCCAGTCACTGTGAACTACTTGAACGGACAGTTGTAATGTCATTTTTGTGTCTCTAGCCAAGCGCAGTTCCTAAAGACTGGAAAGTCCTAGTGACTATCAGCACTAGAAGACAGAGACCTTGCTGGCTGTGGTCGTATGTGCCTGCAATCCTAGCCACTTGGGGAGGCTGAGGCAGGAAGATCTGAAGGCCCAGAACAGCCTGGGCAATTTAGCAAGATCTTGTCTCAAAATATAAAGAGTTAGGGATGCAACTCAGTGTTCCCTGGGGGTTTGGGTGCCTATGGATTGGCTTCAGGAGATTCCCTAAGCTATATGTGTGATTCTTTGTGCATGCATATTTTTCTAAGGAGGGTTCCATGGTTTTCATCACATTCTCAAAGTTGTTGGTTAAAACAAGAAGCCAGCCAACCCTTAAGAACCATCTGTGTAGAAAATGAGATTCTGGAAGACTTGGAAGGAGTGGCATTGAGTTGTGCCTAGAAGCCTGAGCCCAGGCATATGGTGCAGAAGCCTCCTGAACAAAGAGATGGGCAGGGTAGCATGGCATGGTTGGGGTTGGATATTGAGGAACAGTGTGAAAACAGATTGAAAAGAGCAGCTTGAGCCAGACTGTTAGAAGTTCAGATTCATCCTGATTACTTTGGTGCTGCTGAGGACTTTTGAGCAGACACTGATGTGACCAGCTAATGGTGAATGTCTCTGTAGTGTGGTAGACCATCTGCTGAGGAATAGAGAAAGGGCACAACTTGAGTGTGTCCAGTGCTGTGATCTGAATGTGTTCCAGGCACGTGGTAGTCATTCCATAAATACTTGCTGACCACTGCTTGGCAGACAGAAAGTCTCTGATATGCAGGCCTGGGTAAAGTAAATTGAGTTCAGAAAGTCATACTTTTTAGATGAGAGGCAAACCTGCCCCATAGTCATGTTTGGTTTCTATGAAAATTAATGATCTGTACACACACAGAGTTGCTTACTGATTTATTATCAGAGGAACTGCTGGGGACCAAGTCTGGTGATTTTTTTTTTTCCCCTGAAGACTGCATGCAACTGGTGCACGAATCAGTTCAGATATGGTCCTTTTCTGTGTGGTTACTTTAAATACCAAAAGGAAATGTTGACTTGAGCAATGAGGCATACCCTGAAAATTAACTCTGTGGTTTACAAAATGCCTATAAGTATTTAATCATAAGATTGGCTTGTACATTAGTGTTTAGATACTTAGTAAGAACACAGGTGAGCACAGCTTGTGAACCCACTCAGAATCCAAAGAGACTTTTTTTTTTGTTCCACCAAAGTATTCACCCTGGGAGCCAAGAAGGAGAAGCAGGACCCCTCCCCTGCAGTTTCATTTGCGCATCAACACTCCCTGTGGCCTCTGGAATGATAAAAGCTGCTGTACCACTAGTGGTTTGGCTGTTGTGTTTTGGGACCTGACCAGAACCCACTGTCATGCACTATTGTTCAGTGCTGTACTATTTCTTATGCTTTAAACACCATGCACTTCCGTGCTCGGCATCACGTACTTTATAACTTTCCTCCAAGGTAGGGATTAAGTGACTTGTGTAAAGCCAAGGTTGCCAAGAAGTTGGAAAGGCTGAGATCTAGATCTGTCCATGCTCTTTAATACCACGGCTTGACTATGTGGTCAGCATAGCTCCGTGCAACATCAGCTATTTCATGGTCTCTCCCATTGTTATTGGTGGTAAATCCTATGCTTTCTTCTCCCCTACCTGGAGAATTCTCTTTTTCTTTCTGCTTAATTCCTACCTGTCCTTGAAGGCCAGCTCAAGTATTTTGTAGGTGGAAGTCTTTCTCCTGTAGAATTCCCTCTCTCCTCCAAAGGTCTGTAGAACTCACTGCTGCTTGTTCTTTTGGCAACTAATAAGGACTGGCTTATAGCAAAACCTGTGCTATTGTGGTTACATTCACTTTTTATGTGTAATTATCTTACTTCCCAACAAGATTCTAAATGTCCTGGAGTCACAGACTTAGAACTTTAGAGCTGGAGTTGCTTTTCTTTGAACCTGGGTTTTCTGGCTCAGCTCCTTGTTTTTACAGACTGGGAATGCAAGGCCCAAGGAGAACTGGAAAAGCTCTTGATTTTGTACTTTGCCGCCTCTTCCCACCATACACACACACGCACACACACACACACTGCCTTGCATGTAACAGGTGCTTGTGTTACAGGGGACCCTGGGAGATGACTGGCAGCTGGGGGAATGAAAGTGTCAAGCTCTGTGATCTTGCAAGACTGTTCACCTCTTTGCCTCTTTTTCTTCATCTGTCCATGTGAGAGCAACTGATTCCTTTGAAGTTCCTTCCATCATCTCCATCTTCTGATTCTAACTGAATGGGGTAGCATAAGGTGATCCAAGGCCATATAACTTGCTGGCCTGAGCCAGATTGGCTGTGTTCAAAAGCTGTGACTTTTTCACTCAATAGCTGCGCACTTTAACTTACCTCTCCGTATTTTGGCAAAGTGGAAACAATAATACTACTAGATCTGATGGAATTTTGTGGAAATAAAATGAAGCAACCAATGCCAAGTACTTCTAGTACATAACACACGCTATTGTTAGTCTGTGAATATTCATGAAGTGAAGCCCCATGGAAAGCAACCCTGCGGTATAACCAGGGCCTGATGCCCTGGTATGCTTGCTTATTGCACCTCCCCTTTTATTTTTTTGAGAGGCTTACCTATTGCACTCCCCATACGATTCCTGTCAGTGATCTCCAGAGGCCTCTGTAATCATGAATCTCTTGTTGCTTATAATTCCAAGGGGACCAGCAGGTCTCCAGAGGTAATTAAGTAGTGACAGCTGTACCTTCCCCTGCTGCTCTCCCGAGCCTTACCTGCAGGCAGCAGCAAGGCCTTTCTAGAATGTAAATGGAAAATTCTGCCCCTACCCTTCCCCTTCTAATCTGTCAAGTGGTTGTTTTGCCTCTGACCCACGTGCCAACCAGTTACAAAGACCTCTCACCATCTCCTGACAGCAGCAGCCCAGGCAACTGGGAGAGGGCTCCCCGGTGGAGCATTGTTCCTCCCGTTTCCTTCACTCTGTGAGGCTTCTCCGCGGGGATGGGGTGGGAGTCTCTTGAAAGAAGCCACTTTCTTCAACTTAAAAAAAGCAAACTAAAAGAGAATCTCTGATACCTTTGTTCCCATAGGTCTCAGCGAAGCTTCAGAGGGAGGGTTTGACTTGGTGACCCAGAGTATTATCTCTGGGGTTAGGGCTGCCAAGCTCTCCCTGTCCCTTCCTTTCCCCTCCTGTGGCTGGTGGCTGGACAATGACTCAGAGGCGGAGGGGGAGGAGAGGAAGAAAGGAGGAGATGGCTCCGGCAGCTGCTGCTAAAAACAACAGCAACATCTAATCAGTTCATAAACTCCCTCCCTTCCACACCACAGTGATGTCAGGAGGCTGAGCAGGTGGCTCTGGTGCCTCTCTGCCCCCGCCCGACCTCCTGCCCTGTCGCCCTTGGGTCTTGGAAGGGGCAGCTTACCATCCTAAAAGGGAAAATTGCCCATGTCTGGGGACCCAGGAACTCCTTTCCCTCCCAGTTAGAGTTGCTCCCACCAAGAGCATTTGTTGTAGCCTCAGTTTCCCAGTACACAGATGAGGGGACAGAAAAGAGCTCAGAGTGAACTTTGTCATTTGTTCCAACTTTAGTGAGCTCTTCCCTCATTAGTTGTTAGATGTAGGAGACACAGCAGCAGATGGGTGGTATCTTATTCTCACCTAGTTTATACCCAGCATGCCTTGGTTATCAGAAGGCCCAATGGCCAGAGGACCAGCCAGGGGCAGTAGAAATGGGGGCCTCTGTGAGTCTGGTTCCCAGTGCTATCCAGGGCAGCTGGAAAAAAAAAAAAAAAAAACATTTCCAGGGCCGGGGATGTAGCTCAGTGGCACAAACACCTGCCTGGCAAGGGCAAGGTCATGAGTTCAATCCCTGGTACTAGAAAAAAAAAAGAAAACAACAACAAAAATCATTTTCATACTGATTTTCATTCACATTGGCTGCTTTGCCTAAGGTGTCCAAATGGCCACAGCTTTCTCCCTCCCTGCCCCCAGCCTGCCTCACAGCATGAGCCTGGCCTAGTGAAATTGCCTGCATTCTCCTGGACGTCTTTGGAGGAATGAATTTCTGTGTTCCTGTGACCAGGCCTTGCTGCTGCATGGTGCCTTTTGGGTTTATCCTTTGGACAGTCTAAAAGCTGCGTTTGGCCTCTTGCCTTTAAATGCTAAATGTTCCACATGTCAGGTGGGGTCATCCCAAGCACATTTGCCTGGGAAACCTGAGGAAGACGCAAGTGAAACCAGACTTCACAGTGTTCTTTCAAGCCTGAAGTCCCCTTATTTCTTGATCCTTCCCTCAGCAAGAGAGAGAAGAAAAGAAAAATATATCTGTGGGAGAGGAAAGCTCCTCCCTGTCTGTCTCCTTCTCTATAAAAACAACCTGGCAGCCTGGCCTGGGTACTGTGAGTATAGGCGCTGGGTAAGTACAAGAGGAAGGAGGAAAGCCGATAAGATAAGGTCTGACACATCTAGGTCACCAGGCTGCTGCTGGCCACCTGTGTGACTGGTCACCTTGAAACTGACAGGAGGGAGGATGGACTTTTGTTCAGAGCCCAGACTGGCTAACTTCCCATGCCTTTGTTTATTTATTCAGTAAACATTTATTGAGCACCATTATGTACCAGGCCATGTGCTAGAGGTTTCAGACCCCTATGTATCTCTGACAGACAAAAATCTCCCTCCTGGGTCCTAGGTCTGTAACCAGTGCTATAAAAAGCAATGATTTCATTCAAAAGCTAGTCAGTCCACTAACTTTCAGAGTAGGGGCAGCCAGTCATGTGCTAGAAAGGGTGAGTATTTAGAGTCTTGATTCCTGGTTCTTTGGGCCAGATCCAAGGGTCGGCAAGACATTTTCTGTAAAGGCCAAATTGTAAATGCTTTAGGTTTTGCTGGGCATATAGTCTCAATTGCAAAGCTCTGCAGACATAGAGAGCACATACACAAATAAGCACAGCTGTTTGCAAAACAGGTGTGAGAGGCCCAATTAGGTGCTGGGCTTACAAGTTCTACTAACTCTTGGCAAGGCGATTGAATGGACTGTTGGGAAGTGGATATTGGAGAGATGGGTTTGTGTGTTTTCAAGAGGAATCACAGGTCGGCCCAGTGGCTACCTTTGGTGTGGTTACCGCAGGGGTTAAGGCACTGTGCTAATTGACAAGGTGTAATTGGCACTGTGGTGTCATTTAGCTGCTCAGAGAATTCCATTTCACAGGCCAGACTTGAACCTCAGCTAGTTAGCACCCAAGGGTTCCCACCAGAGGTTCTAGGGTGACCCAGCCAAGAGCACACATAGTTTCCTACAGTGTCATCTCCAATGGGGAAACAATGGAAGCCCTGCTGATAGAGTCAGCGGCACCACTGGCAGAGTCCTAAGTGAGGGGCTGAGCCATCTCTGCACCAAGATGACTGACTACATTTTCAGTGTGGTGCTGGGCAAGTGGCTTAACCCCTTCAATCACTCAGCGTATGCTGACCACGATGGTGCACCATGGGGACACATGGATGGAAGCAGCCCAATTCTTGGTCTTCCCTGGTTTTCAAAGGCCAACAGCAAGCTGTTAAAAAGGCGAGAAATGCAGGCTTTGAGTGGATGCTATGAGCAAAGAGCAGGATGTGTGGCTACTCAGTGAGCAAGAGAGGAGTTCACTGAGCAGGGACAAACTTAGAGAGCAAGCACAGGGAACCGCGGGGGACCAGGTGGAGAATGCATGTTTCAGGGGAGCAGGAGGCAAGCAGAGTGGATCATATAAGGTGCAGAAGGCCAATTTAAGGAACTGAGATTCAATTCCATGTGCTGAGCTTTAGGTGCCACTAAAAGTTTTGTTTTGTTTTGAGACAGGTTCTCACTATGCAGTTCAGACTGACCTTGAATTCACTTTGTAGCCCAGGCTGGCCTCGAACTCACAGTGATCCTCTTGCTTCAACCTTCCAAATGCTGGGATTATAGGTCCAGCATTAGCCTGGATGTGCCATCACATCCAGCCACTGAAAGATTTTAGGTGATAGTAGAAGAATTTAATTAAGATTGGATGACAAAACAATATGGCCTGTTTTGGAAAAGTAGCTTTTGCCTAGCTTCTGAACACCATATATCTTTGAGCTCTGTGTGACTACAAATGTTGATATCATGTAGCATTTAATAAGCGTCAATAATGCCCTGTGCTGTTGGTAATTAATAACCATGCTCAGTCCCTCCCTGGTGGTGCTTTCAGCTAAACAGCAAGCAGGTAAATCATTGGCAAACTACAAGCAGCCATAATTTCAAGAGCAGAGTGCTTGTAAGCTTCTGAGGCCTGCAGGATTGTGGGGCCTGGGCACTTGGCCTCCCCTGCCTTTCCTGCTTCTTGCGCAAGGCTCCCTGAATGATTGAAAGCTGGCATTTGCATCCCCATGCTTAAGATTTTTTTCCTTTCCTGTAAAAAGAGGAAAGAAGAATGTAGAATTTAGATGGTTTAGTTCCAGCTGTGAGGTTGGGGATGAGGGCAAGTGAAGATGGAAAAGAAGTAGTTTCTGCAGTGTTCAGGTAGTTCAGGGCCTGCCTGGCAGTATTTGAAACTGGCATCCGAAAATGGGGGTTCCTGGGCCTTGGCTCCCAAATCTAACAGCACATCAGAACTACAGCTCTCTGGACTATACCTCCAGAGAATACTGGGTCTGAGTGCGAGTGCTGGGGAGTCAGGGTTCTGTCAAACCAAGAGGAGCAAGTTACCCAGGAGTGCCAGCTAAGTGGGCGCTCATTCTCAGGGGGATGAGTATAGTGTCAGCACCTCAGATGAGCCCTTAAGTCTTACGTTCTAGCTTTCAGGTTTGCCTCCTCTAGTCCTGGCCCTACTGGGGCGTCTATATAATATATATATATATATATATATATATATATATATATATATATATATATTTTTTTTTTTTTTTTTCCCAGTACCTGGGATCAAACTCACGACCTTGCGCTTGCCAGGCAGGCTCTTATGCCACTGAGCTAAATCCCCTGCCCCTCGGGTCTATATTTTTAACAAGGACTGCACTTTCCTCTCCATCCTGATGTAACTAGTACTTACACTTAGAGGCTGCTACTCCAGCAGCAGTGTCTGCAGTACTCAGAAGACACCCGTCTCTGCTGTGGCCACTGTCCGCCACTGAGTCCTTCTCCTCCTGCTCATTAGTGACTCCCCAAAGGCCGGGAAGGGTGATTTGACATTTGTTTCAAAACAGAAACAGTCCTTTGGAGACCTTCTGTGAATAATGATGACAGCAGTGACCATTTTGCTGGGTACTAAATACCAGGCAGGCACTGTGGTGGACACCTTTTATGAATCACATCTTTTGTCTCATACCAACTGAGAGAGGGAGAAAAAAGGTGTTATTCTCCCTCTCAGGTGAGAATTAGATGGGTTGACTAAAGGCACCCAGGGTGTAAGTAGTCAAATCAGACCTTGAATTGGAGCCTGACCCCAATGCCTGCACCCCCCAGCACTGCACACCACAGCCTGTGTTGTGCCCTGCTTAGTTGAGGAGCACAGCCCAAGGTCTTCTCTCAGTCCTCCCCAGGCTGTCTGCCTGGCTCTGAACTCTCCCAGACCAAAGGTGGCAACCAAGATTTCTTCTGCGTTTTTGTTTGTTTTCAATCAGGTTTTCTAGCCTGGAGAGCCCCACACATGGGAGGGATGGAGGGAGAGCACAGGTGACCCTCTGCAGGGCTGGGGCAGTGCATTCTCCTTTGTCACACTCTTTGTGATTAGCTCCCTTCTCTCCTGAAACCAGATGAGGAGAAACTCAGGAGTCAGCAGGGCTAAGAAGCCCTGATTAGTTCGTAGTCCAACTGGGTCAGGGGGAGTGACCTTGTGCAGTATTTTGGCCTTTTTTTTTTATACTTTTCAGAGCCACACATGCCTCAGCTCACTATAAGGCTGGGGGGAGCAGGTGTCCAGCCTTATAGTGAGTTAGTGCCATAGCCAAGGGAGTTGGTGCCCCTGTGAAGCACACTGCCCCTATGCAGTCCCTTCTCCCTGGCCCTCCGGCCGGCACAGGCTGGTGTTAAGTTGCCCCAAATACCCAGGCTCCTATTTCACATCCTTAGGCTGAGATCCCACAGCCAAGGTGCCCTTTCAGCTTGGTTTTCCACACTGGCTGCTCACTGACAGACAAGCTCCTAGGAAGAGGAAAGCGGGAGGGCGCAGGACGGGCATCCTGGCAGCAGACCCCTCCGTCAGCAGCCACAGTGGGCCCTGCGGCTCCCGAGTCTCGTGCTAGGTGGGGCAGGGCGGGTGCCGGCCAGCTGCTTGGCCCCAGGCCTTGACTGGCAGCTGGAACTTGACTTGGCTGGGGCCCACTTGTACATATACTTAGGCTTTACCTTAGGGTGGAAATTGGAGACTGAAGTTTGGGAGTGTCAGGAGATGAGGCAGCTCTGTGTTCAGTGTATGGGCTCAGAGAATGAAGCAGCCATCTGAGCCGGTTGTGCGGCTGCATAATCTGCCAGGCTGTGCCAGACTCGCAGTCCAGACTTCTCTGATGTTTCATTCCTTGGGCTGAGCTGAACTGAGACATGAGCACTGCTGGGAGATGGGAGGGAGAAGAATCAGGCGGACAAAATGTTCTTGCACTTGGACAGGCCAACCGCAATACAGGCTGGGTCCTTGGGAATTGATATGAAACCTCCTTCTCTAGCCATCTCATATATTAAGTAATAAATGAGGTTATTGCCTAGATGAACTGGTTTTAATTGACCTTTTCTGAAGTGATAAATGTGCATGAAATGAAAATGGGAGCAACAAGGAAGTCCACATAGATCACTTGCCAGTCTCATTTCTTTGGGGAGTGACCATGTCCTCCTGGACCTTTTAAAATCAAATACCTCAAGTCTGATTATAGGGATTATCAAGTTAAGAGGAGTTAGCTGATATCACAGGTAGGCTCAGGGCATTTTTCCAATGATGGCTTCCAAAGATGACCTCATGGGTAGGTGCCAGGTTGACAGAATCTAAGGACTAGGCCTCTATGTATCCAGAGACTATTTTTAAAATGTGCACAGAAAGGTAGCAAATATATGTTTGTCTTGGAATAACCCTGGCCTCTGCATTCTCCCTGGAGTCCTAGCCTAGGGAAGATGATTAAAAATAGATCTGAGTAGCACTTCCTGCTTGGCAGATGGCTAATAGCAAATGCTAGGGCTTGGGGGGCTGACCTTTCCTTTCTGAAATCTGCTCTGTGTTTCCATGATGCTAATTGAGCCCTCTCTAGACCTAATCAAAGACTCTTTAGCTGGCTTCAAAAAAACAAAACAAAACAAAAAACACCCCATTTTGCTCTCCTGGTTGGGCTCAGTGCATGGAGCAACATGAAAGTGCTGGAATTTGCATGGAAACACCCACTCCCAGGTCCAACTGGCTGGTCCTTGTTTTAAAATTGACAAGTACTACTTTGAGATTTACTGCCCCTCTGTTAGGGATGCCACACACTCTCCACCCCCACGTGGGAAAGAATGGCCCACATTTCCCTGGTGCTCACAGAACAAAGGGTGCAGATGGCTGATTACTTTCCTAAGAACCGAGGGTTGTTTTGAGAAGTGAAAGTGTGTGTGTGTAGCCCAGTGCCCTGAGGCTATCAAAAAAACATGACAAATGCTAGATAGAATTATTATTTATTATTATTATTATTTATTATTATTTCATGAACTTTTGTTTGACCATTGTTGGCTGCTTGAAATTCTTCTTTAAGGAAGACACCCGGATGGAGTACCGATGGCTGCGCTATCATAGTGGTGATCTGTAGGCCCTTCTGGTTAACCTACTACTGATGAGTTTCTGTTGGCTTTCATGGCCTCACAGCCTTACTTCCTGTGTAGGGAAAGCCCTCTGCTGTGACCAGCACACACTCAGTACTGTCATTCTCTTCAGACCCGTGCATCTTTATTAAACTCTTTTAACAGCCATAATTTATTACAGTAAATACTGTTGTGTGATTCTTTTCTTTTGTGGGGGGAGGGTCTTTTTGAGACAGGGTCCCACTCTGCAGTTCAGACTGGCTCTGAGCTCACTTTGGAATCAAGGCTGGTCTCAAATTTGTAGTGATCCTCCTGCCTCAGCCTCCTGATTGCTGGGATTACAGGCATGTGCCACCATGCCTGGCTCAGTTGTTTTATTATCTATATCTTTTAGGCCTGTTTTCTGGTTGGCCAGGCTGTAACCTTCAGGTCAGAGACGAGTATCCATCACCTATAGTGCTCAACAGGTTCTTGGACTGTAGTAGGTGTTTGTTGCTTTATAATCATGGAGGCATAGTATACCACAAGATTCAGGGCTGTTCCCTTATCTTTGGACATTTAGGACAACCCCCCGCCTTTCCACAGACTACTTTAGTTTGACACAAAATGTTTTTGATCAGGAGATGACGGTCCAATGCTGGGAATGCTTTCATGTTGGCTGAAGAAGAAAGTTGACTACCAAATTATGTGGAAGGGATTTCATCTTAAGCCAGGAATCATCAAATAAGACAGGTCAGCTGACGAGCAGAAAAGACCTTTCCACACAAACAGGAAGTTTGAAAACGCAAGAGAAGAGGTCTAACTCTGAGTCAGAAATGTTCATTTAATGTCTCACTGTCTTTTCTCTTGAGGACACAGGCTCTGAGAATGTGCACCCTTGTAAGAGACCTTACTCAACCCTGTCATTTCATAGATGACGCAGTCACTGTTCAGAGCATCAGGGCTCTGTCCAAGGACGGCACCCTAGTTAGGGGCAGATCATCCAGTGTCACATGGCTGCGGTGGGCTTCGGTGGGCTGGTTGTTCTGATCACCTATCTTCCCTTTCTAGAGGAAATACCAGGAATCCAGTGCCCAGATTTTGCAATTTGGCAAGCACCCTGTGTTTGAGTCTTTCTGACGTTTATGTCTCCTCTCTCTTTCCTAAGAGCTCTTTGGCTTTGATTTCTTCAGTCCCTAAAGTGACTCTTACTATCGTAACACTTGTTAAGTACTGTGTCTTGTCTTTCCTAACCACTTTATCTAACTCTGCTCCTACCTGTGAGTATATGAATAAGAGGTTACAGGTAGGTATATGCTCGCTTTTCCTCTATGATCAAAGAGTTATAGTGCCTGCTATCTATAGGCAGGAGACCCTGGGAGTTGAAGCTGGACAGTTGCCACTATAGGAGAGGCTGCATTAATCACCCTCTTCCCTTTGTTACATGCAGCTTGGGACCCAATTAATTGTCATAACTTGGATTTTGATTAACATTTCCAGGAGAAAGAAGTGATGAGGGCATTTAGGAAACATTTTCTTCTAGTATGAAATGAAAATATGAGGCATAGAACATGGTGAACATATCCAGGGAGATACTAAATTAGCCACATACGGAAAATTGGTAGAGACTAGTAGAAGGAAAGTAGGTATTGTCATTCCATTTCACAGATGAGGAACTTGAGACAAAAGAGGTTGATGTATCTAAGAGTGGTGGCCCATACCCATAATCGCAGCAGTTTGGGAAGTGAGGCTGGAGGATCCCAAGTTTAAGCCCAACCTGGGCAATTCAGCAACTCAGGAGGATACTTCAGTGTGAAGGTCCTGTATTCAATCCCAGTATCAGAGGAGGAGAAAAAAAAAAAAATGAAAAAAGAGGTGAGCATAACCAAGAGCATTTGGCAGGGAAAGGGAAGGATCAGAACCAGGAATTAAACCTAGTTCATCGAATTACAGTATACATTGTTTAATGACAGCGATATTTTCTCAGAAGTGTGCTACTAAGTAATTTCACTGTTATGCAAACATCAGAGACTACCTTGCACAAATCTACATGGCTGTGATGTCACTAGGTGGTACAATCCTCTGTCGTATATGTATTATACACTGTTGACCATATCCAGTTCTTTCGTTCTACCAAATTACCAAACTGGGAGGCATTTACCCCACAGAATGAAACCTTCATGAGAGCAAGATAAAGAGCTTTTCCTCTATGATCAAAGAGTTATAGTGCCTGCTATCTATAGGCAGGAGACCCTGGGAGTTCTAAAGAGGCAGCACTTAATTCCTGTGAGGAGCTGGGACAACATCAGTGTGATGGGCGCTAGAATGGGCTTCCTTAGGGTGCACTGAGTTTTCTGTCCCTGGAAGTATTGATGGGGAGACCTAGTAGAAATGTGGAAAAGAGCCATGCATCAGGTGATTGGTTGATTTTCTAGGGTCTTTCAAATCCCGGAGGGTTGGACAAAGTCAGATATGTGTAACTGCAATTTGGTATCCAAAGTGCAATTCACTGCCTGAGATTCCACAGACTGTAGTTATGTAAACATTTCTCTCTTTACAGTTTTTGTCTCTTGTAGCTCTGAAGTCCAGGTACCAAAGAAAAAGGATTTTTACTGTGCTCTTTTCCCTACCCAGTACTGGGGCTTGAACCCGGCCCGACCTTCACACTGAACTACATCCGCATTTCCTTTTTTACTTTGAGACAAAGTCTCTCTAAATTACACAGCTAGGCTCAAATTTGGCAATCCTTGTTGGATTCATGCATTATAATCCCAGCATTTGAGAGGCTGAGGCAGGAGGATTACCTCTATTTCAAGGCCAGCCTGGGCTACATACTGAGTTCAAGTCCAGTCTGAACTACACAAGGAAACCCTGTCTCGGGAAAAAACAAAACGAAACAAAACAAAGCAAAATAAAACAACTCCTTGCATACTCCTGCCTTCCAGTGTGCTGGGATTACAGATGTGTGCACCATGCCTGGATTAATTTTTAAAGTTTTAAATTTTTTTTCAAGTGTTGTGAAAAAAGATTTATTCATTCAGTAGTGAGTTGGAAAAGCTGTTTTCAGGCTGGGACTTGTACCATTCCTTTGATTGTCCTCAGTCAGCTTTAAATATTGTAGATTGAGTTTTCCTTTCAAGAGTGACTGCCCTTGCCAGGCATGGTGGCACATATCTGAATCCCAGCACTTGAGAGGCTGAGGCAGGATGAGTCTAGCCTGGACTGCAAGGTGAATTCAAGGCCAGCTCGAACTGCATCGGGAGACCCTGTCTCAAAACAAAACAAAAATACTACCAAAAGAGTGACTGCCCTCTGCTAAAGTGATTCACTCTAACATGCTTAGTGGAAGCTGATTGGTAAACTATAATTCATTAATTTACAGTGAGCACATAATCTTGAAAGCTCAAATTGTGTGTTATCTTGCTTGAAGGTAAACCTCCTCCAGCGAGAGCATTAAATGTCAACAGTTGCTAAGTAAATATGGAATCGGAGCAGAGGAACCTGAAGAGTCTATGAGATTTTCATCAGTTCTGACAGATTGATCCATCCTTCTTCATTAAAGAGACAGATTTTCCAAGTGAATACCCTCTAGAAAAATCTTGGACTTGAAGTCGAAGCCTGGGGTTTAAGTTCTGACCATGACTTACAAGTTATGTAAAACTGGGGGAGTTACCGTCACAGCCCTGGGCTTCACTTTTGCCCTGTTTGTTTTGGAAGTGGAGTGATTAATGTGTGTGAAAGTGCTTTTGTACCTTCTGATATCCTGTATGCGTGTCAGTGTTGTCTTCCGTTAAACTCCCTTTCATTATGATTTTAGGAAGTCACGTGGACAACACCTTATTACCCCATCTTCATTTTCCCCTGGACTTTGGAGCCAGACTGCCTAGATCTTTGTTATTTATTGCTCGTTGGGCTTTAGGCATGTTTCTTAATCTCTTTGCTTTACTTTCTTTCTTGGTAAAATGGAGAGGATGACTGTACCTTCCTCATCGAGTTGTTGAGGATTAAATTACTTTGCTTTGACTTGTGATTTGAATCCTGTCTGGCATAGTAAATGTGGGCCATTACTGCTATTATTTCACAATTTCCTTCCCTTCCCTTCCCTCCCTTCCTCTCTCCTCTTTTCTTTCTTTTTTTACTTTTTATTCATTCATTCATTTTTAGGTACTAGGGCTTGACCCCAAGCAGCCACATTCTCCAACCCTTTTTATTTTCTATTTCGAAACAAGAGTTTCACTAATTTGCTCACGCTGGCCTTGAACTTGTGATTCTTCTGCTTTGGCCTCCCAAGTAGCTGGAGTTATGAGTGTGCACCACATCTGGCTGCAATCTGTTAATGTGCTGTTTCAATCTCATCTATAAACTTTCTCCAGTTTCACTATGGTGATTGCTTGTTAGTCGTTGGGAAGGAGTCTATTCTATAGCATGTGACACAAGCCTTGGGAGGTGGCTTTATCTGGCCTTTTTGCTTAGCCTGGTTGTAAGGAAGGGCTTATACTGTGGAGGATCTGTTGGTTTTCCTACAGCCACCATAGATATCTTTTGTATTATTCAGGACATTTGCATTTGCTAGCACCCCCCTGACTTTTGGAACAGGAGTGTAGACTGAAATAAAAATCAGGAAACAGGTGTATGTGTTTCCTAGGCATATTAATTTGCATTATCTTTTTTAATAATAGCAAGTCTGCAAAGTTTTCAAAGGCCTTATGGCTTTGAGGGAAATTTGAGTCTTAGTATTAAAGTCCTTTTTGAGTTTTAGTTTTACATTTGAACTGCGGAGGGCCCAACTGTTACAGGCCAGCTCCCATTGCATCCTGATCCCTTGCTCATGATTTCTGATGGCAATGCCAGCCTGCTAAACAGCCTTGGTGAAGGTGACCTGCCAGCGTTTGCTCTGTAGAGGGTGAGGATATTTGATTCTGGGAGTCCTCCACTCCCTATCATGAAGAAGCATGTTTTCCAGGCCTCTCCGCCTTTTGAAGAGGGAGGGAACGCAGGATGTCGTGCGCCGACAGCATCTGGCTTTTCCTGCTGGTCGCATGTTTACATTGGCACCTCCCGCCCTGCCACACTGCCACAGACTGGAGAGCCTTATCCTGCTCTTGGTTTAGCAGAGAACAACCACAACGCTGAAGCCCATCTGAGGCCCTCAGGACGGCTGAGAGGTGTGGGAGAGGAGCCTGTGGGGTCTGTGGCTGCCAGGGGATTTGGATGAGTCTGGGAGCCCTGGTGGGTCGGTGCAGCTGCTGTGGACTGGTCTTGCTGCTCCCATTTTCACCCTGAAAGTGTGTGTGTGGTATGCAAGGAGACATTTATGACATGTTTCTTCTGAACCAGGCTCTGTGCTTAATATATACACATAAACTTATTCTTCGCAGTTGTACAAGACAGAATCATGGAATCAGCACTGTTGTTCCCGTTAGTACACTGGACCCTTGAGGCTCCAAAAGATGAAGTGACTCACATGGGGCTACCCAGCTAGTAAAGGCTGTGTCCCAGGCCTTCCTGGCTCTGGAACCGGCATCCTTTCCCTGGGCCCACATGCAGGCCCAGGGAGCAGGATTTTCTCTGCCCTACTCCTTAGGCCAGTGGTGGTAAACCTGCCTATGCATACCAGGGCGGGCTGTTGGTATCATTGAAAGCCATAAAGATTCAGTGTCACTGCCTTAGGCCCATCCCTGAAACTGTGCCATTCATATGGACCAGCAAGAAGGTGAACCTGCAAGGTCTGATGATAGAGTGGCTTAGATTCCACAATCTCCTCCCTTTAGCGGTAAAATGCAGCACCCGGGCCCCTCGCCACCTTTTGTTTTTGCAGTTTCAGGCATCACAAATGCTCCCATGCCCTTGGAATTTTATGACTGCACACAGCAGATATTTCCTCCTTTAGAGCCAGTGCTTTCCCTGCCCCTCCCTCCATCTGTTCAGGGAATGAGAGGGTGAAATGAGACCTACCAGAGCTCAAATATGACAGGGACAAAGGGTCTTACAGAAGCCACCCTTCTGTTCCAAGGCAGTAAAAGCCACTCCAAGGTTTCTGGGCAGATAATATGAAAGTTTTTGGGTTTTTTTTTTTTATTGGTATGTCCTGAACTCATACAAATGGGTTTGTCGTATCCCAGTCCTTTTGGTAACCTGTGTCCCAGTGTAGAAGTCACACAGAGTTAGGAAATTCTTCCTGTCTAATGAATTCAAGTCTCTCTTATATCCACCTAAGTCCATTTCCTCTTGTTCTTATTATAGAGAAGATGGAAGAAATCCCCTTTCGTCTTCTTTCCACTTAGCGAAATGTTGTGTCTTTAAATTGCACTCCTGTTCTAATTCTCACTGTCTCCATACACCGTCTCCAGGTTGAGTGCAAAGCAGGATCCGGTGCTTTTCTGTAGAGCTTTAACCCCTTGGAATGGAAGCCATGGCTCTCTTGACCTAAAAATCCTCACAGGTCTAATCATAGAGAAAAGAAGGAGAGGTGAATGGGGAAAGAGTTGGTGTCACCTTCCCTGCAGAATGTCAGACCTCTTGAGTTTGGGCCTTGATGGAGATCAGCCAGCACTCAAGGGCAGGGTTTTTATTAATCTTCTTTAGGTCTCTACATCAGCACTTTACCTCCTTACCCTTGACATGCATAAAAGTACTTAAAAGGGGACCAGTTGTAACTATCCCTTAAAATGTATAGTGCCTTGTGCAAATTTATAGATAGAAAGTAGATTTGTGGCAGCCATTGAGGCTGGGGCAAGGGAGACAAGGGCGACTGCTAATGGTGTGAGATTTGGGGGTGTAAAAATGTTCTGTAGTTAGATTGTGGTGATGGTTACACAACACCGCAAATATGCCAAGCTCCACCAAATTGTATATATGCCTTTGAAGTTTACGAAGCATTTTTATATACAGTTATCTAATTTATTTTTATGTAAATCTCATATGATTAAGAGCACTATTTTTTCAGTGTGCCCATTTTTCAGATTAGGAAGTTGAGCCTCAGAGAAGCTAATTGACTTACTCTGCTTAGTAACGTAGCTATTATATGGCAAAGGAGAATTCCGACCTGATGAGATCTGCTCTTTGAAGCTTACGTAGGTCACACTGTGTGTATGAATGGTGTGTTGGAGAGGCAAGTGCCAAGTGTTCCACAGGTGGATTCACAGATTATTCGAACTGGAAAAAAGCATGATGTGGAGCCCTTAGTCCCATTCTTTTATTTTTGTGAATATACTGAGTGGCAAAGAGGGGAAACCTTACCTTTGGGTCTAACAGGAGAGAGAGAAAGATGAAAGGCACCAGAGCACTGAAGTTTGAAGAACCAAGTAAGTTATAGTCAGTCTGTTCATTTCTTTTCCAGGGTGCTGAAAAGGAGAAGATGCGAACCTTTTTACTCTTCCCTTCCTTTATTTTGTTTTACTTATTGCTTTTAACAACCCTGTGAAATGGGCATGGTTTGCACTTGCAGAGGAAAAGCTGTGGAGGCTGAGAGAAGTTAAATGATTCTTCAGAGGTCAGGTAGCCACTAAGTTGAAATTTCAAAGGCAGAATTTGAATCCACATCTTCTGATGCCAAGACTAGATCCTCATATCCTGCAGCTCTCTGCTGTTGCGGCTGGTGGGTTTCTGCTTCTCATCTCTCTGTTCACCTCCTGAGCACCACCTCTGCTGCTGGCTCCTGGTTGACCTTCTCGGTGACAGGAGGAGCCTGAGTTTGAGAGACTCTACTCCTGTGCTGGGCCCTCTGGGTGACTAGGACCTCCAGGTGAGCACCCATCCCCATCCCCGAGGGGAAGAAATGCACACCTTTACTCTGTTGCTGCCTCCTACCACAAGTATTCATTTTTCAATAGTTCTACTTTTAAAAAAAGGAGTTGCTGTCTTCCAGACTTATGAAGGGGCCAGAAATCAGTGGTTTTGGCTACTAAACAGGAAGGTCAAAGCCCTTTCCGTTCCTTTGAGCTGGCTGGAAGGGCTGGGTTTGGAACTATTAACTTTATTTAAAAGACAGAAGAAAAGTTTTGTGTGGTTTTAAAAAGCAAAACAAAAACCCTTTCCTGGAGGCCTGTACGCCAGCCTTGGTTGATACACAACATGGAAAAGAACTGCTTTGTTGCCTGGCAGTAATGACAGCAAACAAATGTGTCTGACAGTCTGTTTGGCATCTCCTGGTCTAAAATTCTGTTTGCTCCATCCTAATTACTTCCTTAACTTCCTTTTAGACTCCCCACCTTCGGCACCACCCTCACTCAAGGCCACGCCAGGCTGTGCCAGGTTGCGCTAGGCCCGGCCAGGCCCACAGGATACAGCGACCCAGCCGGGGCTATTCTTGTCTGTGTCTAGTTGCAAGATGCCTGTTGTTCTCAGTGGCTGTTTTTCCCATCATAAATGTTGACTTGGCAGGAGCCCCAGGGTGGAAGCCATGGTGAAGGAGCTTCCAGAGTTTGCCTTAGAAAATGCAGCTGATCCTGAGTGCCAGGCTGAGGAAAGAGGTTCATAGGCGCTGCTTCTTGGGGTGCCTGGGGAGACACTGTCACTGGGACAGCCCTGATTGGGTCCAGCAGCCTTCCCACATCATGGGCCTCTGCCAGCACTCTCTCGAAGGACCGGCCCGCGGGAGCTGGATGGGTCTGGCCTGTGAGGCGCCTCTGGGCCTGGCTGGAAGTTCTCTTCTCTGCCTGCGCCTTCCCCTCAGTCTTGCTCTCTAGGAACTGTTGCCTTTGTCAGGCTAGAGAAGGCTACTGGGGCTGTGCCCTGAAATACACTGGAACCCCCAGGGTAGTGGCCTATGTGAACTACTTAAGCATATTCTCTTATACATGAGCACTTACTTGTAAACAGTGTGTACTGCTATCGATATGTGTATTACAAACATATATAAGAGAAAAATCTAAAAAAAATAAATGAAAAATTGAATGAACGCACACATTGTCTTTCTTTTTCTCTTTTGCACTATTGGAGTCTGAATTTAGGGCCTTTGTGTTGAGCTATACCCCTAGCCCTTCTTTATTTTATTCTGTATTTCTTCATTTGTGATCATAAGATTTACTGTCCTAAAGTCTTCTCCTTTTCCTCCTCCTTCTCTTCCTCCTCTTCTTTTTTTTGTCTTTTTGAGACAGGGTTTTCTTTGCAGTTCAGCCTGGCCCAGAACTCAACTTGTAGCCCAGGCTGGCCTCGAAGTTGCAGCGATCACCATGCCTGGCTCCTAGCCCTTCATTATTATTTTTAAAAAAATTTTTTTAAAAGAATAAAACTAAACAAAGTAAAACAAAATAAAGCAAATCAAAACAGTAAAAGTAATACAGGACTTCAAAACAAGATAATAGGAAATCAACAATGGTTACCATAATATCTCTTACTGTCTTTACAATAGTTGTCTATACCATTAGACATAATAAAATCAAAACCCAACAGAATAAAACCAATCAAAACAGAACATTGAAGAAAACAAAACAATAAAGCGGAACAAAACAGTGAGAACAATGTTGGATTTCAAAAATAAGACTAAAGGAAATCCATAATTGCTGTGTTGCATATTATTATCCTCTGAATAGATGCTCAGACTGCTGGTGCTAGGCCTGCAAAGTCAATCAAACAGTGCAAGAATTAAATTGTTTTTGTATCTCGGTTCCTATCAGTTCAGTCTGTGATTCTGTTAATCAGTCAGTTGCTTAGGGGGGTGGGAGGTGCTCACTGTCTGGCTCACAGAAGTACAAATTGGCTTCTGGTTTCTTTTCCTGGCCCCTCATGGCCACTGCTGGCTCATAGGAAGGGCAGATTCCCTTCCTTATTATTTTGAGACAGGGTCTTACTAAGTTTCTTAAATTGCTAAGGAAGGACTCAAATTTGTGATCCTCCAGCCTCAGCCTCACAGAGTGCTAGAATTACACAAGTTTGCCACTGTGCCTGGCTCTAAACTGCTTTTAATCATATTTTATGGAAGGTGGAATATATGATTGAATATGCTTTTTTTTTGTACAAGCAATGATTCACATCATCATCCTGAGCCACAAAAATCATGAAGAATAAAAACACTGCCAAATATCAGTTGTCTACATGGCACATGCTTCAGAGGCTTCGCTCTAGGTGAACCTCTTTGTGATAATGCTGCCATTCTAAAAAAAATGTGTTAATATTGAACTCCTGTGACACAAAAAAGCAGTATTCACAGTGGGCTAAAAGCAAAGGCCATTCTCATCCCACTGACAAAGTGGGACCCAGAACATGCATGACACCTACTAGTCCAGGAGCGAGTCATGTGTTATAACTGCTTAGAGAAACTTACTTTTTTCAGATGAAAATGAGTACATTTTCTATGATTTTCTCTACCTTGGAGGCTTGTCTTACAAACCTTCTGGGGATACTGCTGCCCTGGAAAGTCTCATAGTGTTGCCTCTCCCCACATTCCTAGTCATGTCTAACAGAGAGCAGATGATCAGTGGATGTCTAAGAAAGAAGTGAGTCTGGTGGAAGCTGAGGCATGAGGATTGCTGCCAGTACGAGGCCAGGCTGGGCGATGTGCTGAGTTCGAGGCCACCCTAGATTACAAAGTAAGACCCTGTCTCAAAAAAAAAAAAATTCAAAAAACATAAATTCATTTGTCAGGCCCTTTTCCTGTCACACATGATGACACTATTTTTCTCCATTTTATTCACTTGCTTTTTTTTTTCTAGGATTTGTTTTCACATGGCCACCTTGTTCCATATTCTGAGCTTGAAGCTGTTGGCAAATGTTTTTTAAAGGGTGACACACCCGATTACACATCATTAGGACCATGGAATCATGAGAGAATATAATTCTGCAGCTAGAAGGGGAGTGACTGTGCAGACAACCAGTCCCTTATGAAAGTCAAACTAAAAGTAAACCATGGTATATCCATAGGGTGGAATCTTACTCTGCAACGAAAAGGGGTTGAACTATTGATTTATACGACAACAAGATGAGTCATGAAAGAATTATGCTGAGTGAAAGAAGCTAGACACAAAGCATTACATACTGTATGATTTCATTTATAAAAAATTCTAGAACATAAAAGTGGATGTCAGAGAGCAGTGGTTGCCTATGGAACCACAGTTGGGGAGGGGATGCAGAGGGGAGGCAAGGCTGGGTGTGGAGTCTCGAGGAAGTGGCATGGGTGTGGTGGCCAGTCCATCTTGGCGGTGGTGATATGCCCATAGGTCCAAACAGGTGTCAGAACTGATCCAGTAGGACATCCTAGATATGTACAGTTTATTACGTGTCACTTATACCTCAATCAAGTTGTTTAAATAGAGGCAGGCTATTCACTCATAGCATAAATATTTAACTCATCCCTGTGTGCACTTGATTCACATGCTGTGTGCCAGGGCGTCAGAGAGAGATGGGAGATACAGTCCCCGCCTTCAGGGAGCCCAGAGCCTGGGAGGAGGGAGATGCATGGATGGCTGCAATGCAGGACGCCAAGTGCAAAGAGAAAGGGAAATACAGGGACAGGAGGAGTCCAGTGTGTGGGCGTCAGTGGCATCTCTGCTAGGAAGGTGGGGGAGGACCTTGCGAAAAAGAGGAGCGGAAGTAAGACTTAGAGCTGGTCACGTGGAGGGAGGAACCTCCCCACCAGAGGGAACAGTGTGGACAAAGTTGGGGACATGCAACCACCACACGTGGTTTGTCTTGACTACAACAAAAGACACATGGGAAAGCAGGAAGCGAAGAGCCTGGTGAGTTGGGCAGAGCCAGATCTTCATCCTTTTGCTGCCCTCAGAGTCCCGGGGTGCCTCTGTGTCCCAAGGTTGAACAAACAGTGTCTCCAAATGTAGGTCTGTGTCACTGGGGAACTCTTGGTACAGTGGACCTTGGCTGCATGTGAGGCTATGACACCCAGAGTGGCTCTGTTGTACCTGGGAGGTCCTATGTTTCCCCAGCGCTGTTTCACAACCCAAAAGAGAGACAGTTGGTTTAGGTCTGGGCAGCTGCTGGGGAACATCTGCTCCTTGAGGCATATATTGGAGACATTCAATAGGTCACCTGCTCTTGAGGCAGTTTTTCTGCAGGTAAAAGAGTTTGCCTTTTTCTGGCTGGTGCCATCAATCCCTGCAGTCTTGCACTTCTGATGTCCTGGTTTGAGCTCTTGCCCTTTAATCATGTACTAGTCAGTCACCCCCAGATTTCTTAAGAATCCCTCCTGAGCTGTTTTTGAGTGGTGTGCAGAGCAGAGTGGGATGTTAAATTCAGGATACGGTTGTCATTCCACATTAAAAATGCAGGCAGCAGTGCAGAACACGGCTGGCTCATGTCAGCCAGACATCTCGGTGTAACCAGAGGAGGGAAACATGGACAGAGCTTGTGCTAATGGAAGTAGATGCCAGATTGCATGGCAAGCTTGGGCTCCTGTTTGCCCTGCTCCTTGTTGCTCTCTGGCCGGAAGAAAGATGCTCATATTTAGGCTGGAAGTAAAAATGAGATTTCTGCCTAGTGAGCATTTCTGTACTCTTGAGATCAAGTTGCTTACATTTCAGAAGGGGAACTCCCCTCATCCCGCTTAGGGAGATCACAGCTGTCATGCAGTGAGGACCTCCCAGAAGCCAAGAGGAATGACAAGTGTGCTTAGCTGTCCCAGTTTCTCTTTATGCTGGAGATTCTTTGCTGTCTTCAGTAGGACTGGGCTCATCCTGGTTTCCCATGCCCCACTTGGTGTGGGAATGTGGTGGCCAGCACAAATGGTTGTAATCAACCTTTTTGGCCAATGTGGATTAATTATCTCAGGTGGATTAATTCTGTCAGGCAGTGTCAGGAGAGGAGTTTTTAATGACACAGTGGAATTTGCTGGGGTTTTTTTCCTCCCGTTTTCTCACCTGAGCTGGTGAAAATAGTCCAAGTGTGGGCTGGTTTGAGCTCTGTAGCTCTCTGTTTTGCCTTCTCCTCCCCAGGCTGTCTGCCAGCTAGACTGTTAGCTGGCTTAGTGCTCCCTTCTGCTCTGTAGTCCTGGAAGGTCATGCTTGCTATGATTGAGATTGGTTTCCTATATGGGTAGACAAAATTGATATCTAACTATCGATTTGTTTTCTTGCATTTCAGTCGTTCCAAGGAAGTCAAGGACGAGCATATCTCTTTAATTCAGTGTGAGTGTCTCTGACTTGACATATCTGTTGTTTTGTACAAATTTAGAGGGATGGGGAAAAGCAGCTCTCAGTCATTCAGCAACAAATCCTGTCTTCTCTGCCATAATAAAAATAGTATCTACAATCGGTAGTCAGTTACCTTTGGGGAACATTTTTTTTCCCCTTTGGCAAATCTCTGGCCAAAAACAATATATTCACTACACTGTCCTCAGTAGGCACATTGGAGGGCAGAAGTCCCATGGTAAAGGAGCGTCTGAGGACATCTCAGAACCAGATCAGAGATTTGTCACTGGGGAAGAGGGTGAGGGGGAACAAAAGACCAAGAACCACTGAAGACCCTAAGGATGAAGGGCAGGCAGAGCCTCTGCGCCCTGCCGCAGTCCCATGGTGTGCACAGCCCATGTGGTCATCGCTGGGCACACACAGTCTATAACTGCCATCTGAGAAAGGAAGGCAAAGCTCATGCAAGCCTGACGGACTGTAAAAATGGAAACCTGGCCCATTCACCTTGAAATAGGTGCTCTGCGAAGGAGTATGGCATATTTAATATCTGGAGCTCGCTCATCCTTGTGATGACATGACTATGCTATCATGTGTGCCATCTTTGGCTTCATACAGCCTTCAGTGAGCTTCGAGGATGGTGGTCTTATGGACTATGGACTGTACAGGGTGGCTATCATTTTGCCCCCTTATGTCACAAGATTTGTGACATTTGTTAGAAAAATCCTGAGCAAAGTCTCAGTGAGGACTATTTTAGCAGACCCATTGAATTCAGCCTTGCAGATCTGAAATTCATTCTAACTGAGATGTTTGTAGATGGGTACCTTTCTGGAGATAGTATTGATTTCAGTTTTCAACAAGATTCTTCCTCTCAGGATTGGTTTCCCTTAGGGCAGCCTTATCTGGCTTTAGCTTTTGCTGCCCACTTATTTTGAACAGCTAATGATGTAGGTACACGTGACTGACTACCCTCTCTCTCTCTTTTGGCATAGAGTTAATGTGGGCTGTGGGCCTGCAGAAGAGCGAGTATTGCTAACAGGACTGCATGCAGTTGCAGACATTTACTGTGAAAACTGCAAAACCACTCTGGGATGGAAATATGTAAGTACCAAGGAATCTGGTGGGAGAAGGCTGTGGAGGGAATAGTAAAGGGTTCCATGTTCGCAGAAGACTTTCTGCTGCTGGCCTCCTATGGCCTTGTTGGGTTGTCTTTGACCAGGACAGGAAACCCATCTCAAAGGACACTACCTGGCCCAGCCATCTGTCTGCCAGACACATTCTTCCCTTTTCTCTGCCTGCCCCCACACTCCTTTATGCTGGTCCCTAAGATGCAAGTGCACACACAAACACACACCACCCTAGACCTGATAGAGCATAGAATGTTTCCTCAAACCTTAGTGTGCTAGACATACATACTCACTCTTCACAGCATCCCTAGAAATCAGGTGCTATTTTCATCCCTATTTCTGGGTGAGGGTACTGAGGCCAAAGAAGGTTAATAGTATGGCCAAGGTTACCTAGCCGTTAGTGGGCCAAAGCAGGATAGGACTCTGGGTAGCAGTCTGACTGTCATGCTCCAATTAATGTTCCTTGAAAACCACCTGGGTTCTAGGCCATGTTATAGGCATCATCAGACAATATTTTAATATACACTGGGAGGTATGGCTGTGGCTGGGCTTTCCCAAATGGATCATCTTTCTTTCATTGTTTAAAAATGTAAAAAATGTTGAGTTTCCCTTAGGATCTAGGAAGAGTGAGCAGGTCCTTTGCCAGGGTAAGAAAAGGAAAAGGCAGGGAGGGATCTGCTACTTTCAAAACACTGGGAACTGGCTGGGCGTGGCAGTGCATACTTGCAGCTTCAGTATTTGAGAGGCTGAAGCAGGAGGATCACTGAGAGCTGGAGGCAGGCTGAGCTACATAGTGAGTTCAAGACCACCCAGAATTACATTGTAAGACCCTGCCTCAAAAACACAAAGGGCTGGATGTGGTGGCACATACCTGTAATCCAAGGCTGAGGCAGGAAGATTGCTGTGAGTTTGAGGCCAGGTTGAACTGCGTAGCAAAACCCTGTCTCAAAAAAGACAAAAAACTGGGCTAGAGATACAGCTCAGTGGCACAGCGCCTGCTTGACAAGCATGAGGTCCTGAGTTTAATTCCCAGTAACTGTCCCCCTCCCCGCAAAAAAGACAAAAAACAAAACAAAGCACCACACTGGGGACTGAGCATTCTAATATGCATTGAGGTCACCACACAACCACAGACACAGCCTTCACAGTCCATCTGACTAGTTTTATTTATTTTTGAGATAAAGTCTTGCTATGCATTTCAGGCTGGCCTTGAACTCAATGTGCAACCCAAGCTTGAACTCATGGTAATCCTTGTGCCTCAGTCTCTCAAGTGCTGGGGCTACAGTCATGCACCACCACATTCTCCCTGACTAGAAGCTTGGTACCATCTATGTAGCTGGAGTCAGGATGAAATTTGGGCTTCATCATTTACTTGGCTGCCTGTCTTTGGGCCCCTATTTATAGTCCATTTCCCAATACTTAAGTTTTTTGAGTATTAAATACTGTAAAATACTTAGTTCCATCACTTGGCATAGAGTATGTATTCGAGGAAAATAAACATAGGTTGTTTGGTTGTCATTGGCAGAACTTTCGCAGCCTGCGTGTGTACCCCGTGCATGGTACACTGCTTGTGTTCTCCATACTGTCATTGTGGACTCATGTGTCTTTCTCTGGAAGGGCAATGTATCTTATGTAAAATGTCTCAAATTTCCCATCTTGTCTTGGAGTACACAACCTGCCCTTGGCTTAGGAAGGTACCCCAGGGAGCAGTCAGAACTGCTGGGGTGATACAGGGGACTCAGTGTAGGCTCCGTGGCTGTCACTAAGGGACCTTATTGGTGTGAGATCCTGAAAGTTCAGGTTTGGTCAGGATATACCGGAAATCTTGGTAGTTTCTGCTCAGTTTTGCTGTGGGTCCATGATGGTTAAGAAAAAATAAAGTTTGTTGGGGGATATATAAAATAGTAGGAGCAACAGGTCCCAGACATAGAAATGTGATTCTGCATAAATAAAGTTTGAAAATGTGCAAGTCATTATAAAAATGAAAACTGCGCCAGGCAGAGGCCATGGTGGTGCTTGGTGATGCCGCCTCGAATTCTATTTCTCACATCTCTGCGGGAATGTTGAGCACTAGGAAGAAAAGATCTAGATAGGCAGTGTGTTTCTTAATGGAAGATGGCAACACCGCTGCTCCCTGTGCTTTGCTTTGGTTGTTCCTGTGGGAGACACTGAACTTTCCATGCATCCTTCAGTGCAGTTGCAGGCTACCCTGGTGAGGGGCACAGTTCTGGTTTCGATTATCAAGAAGTCTTCTGCTCCCTCCTGTGTTCCCCAGCCTCTTGGCTGTCTTCTTCATTGAGGCTGTATTGGATTACAATAACAAGAGATAAACCCAACTTGCTTGGTTTTACTTCTGGCTTGAGGTTCCAGTAAAATGAGTCACTTATTTGATAAAGTTTTATTGAAAAACTTTGACCGGATACAAAAGTGAATGAGTAGCTGAGCGTGGTGATACACATCTGAAATCCCAGCATTCAGGAGGCTGAGGCAGGAAGGTCATTTCAAGTTCAAGACCATCCTGGACTACAAAGTGAGCACAAGAACAGTCTGAACTGCATAACAAGACCCTGTCTCAAAAAGACCATAAGAACCTGTCTCAAAAAGACCACACACACACAAAAAAAAGGTGAATGAATGCTTGTGTATTATGTGCAGGACCCCTGGGGTCAATCCCCTGCACCATCAAAGAAGAGAAATGAGGGAATAGGATCTGGTCTCTGATCTGAAGGCATTTACAATCATGATGCCAAGGAGAAAAGAAAGCCACATGCAAACAGCATAGCTTGGTGTGGGTCAGGTGGTATGCACCAGACAAGAGACACATTGAGCTCCCAAGATATTTAAAACTCCCCAGATAGTTACTGTGCTGTGTGCTAGATGCAGTGTGCCGTTCTTTCATTTTGTTACTTTTTCTGACCATCTATGGTCAGAATAATCCTATGAAATAGATAAAATACTGTGAACCTCAAAATAATCCTTAAATATCCCAATGGTGTCATTAAGTGGAAAATCAGGTTGTTAAATGAAGCAACAGAAATGAGATCCAGATCCATAAGGTGCTTCTGTAGACCCCAGGTGCAGTGCTTTTCCTACTGGATCCAGTGCCAGTGTTCTACAAGTGCCAGTGCAGCTCAGGGCAGTCGGATTTTCTTTTTTTCTTTCACTTAAAAGGAAAACACTCACTCTCTGAATCTTGCTTTGTCATCCCCTCCTGCCCTGAAAACATTATTATGTAACACTAGGTCTCATTTTCAAACCACATTTCAGTGTTATGTTTGCGTGCATGTGTGCACGGATGGACACACAGAGACACACACACACACGGAGCCAGAGAATAATGAAGTATCAGAAAAATTGCTGAGCCTACAGGTTCTGCGTGAGTGTATGCATGGTTGTATGTCGTCTGCATATCCTCTGTGCTGTCCTGGTCCTCCTCTCCTTTCCTCTCTTCACCCCTTCCCTTCCTTTTCCTTCCCTCTCTCCTTCCCCTCCTCTTCCTTCTCCACATTGTGTGTTGATTCCCTTTCTCCACAAAAAATCCAAATCTGAGCTCTTGTTCAAAATTTAGACATTCCTTGGGCTCTAGAACAAAAGGTGTGGCTCCTACAGATGACCCCAGAAGCTACCAACTGTGGGTTTTAGTTCCTTATTCACTTGGGGACTCTGAGCAGAGCTGATGTCCAATACTTCTATACTTCATTTAGCCATGTAATGACTCTGGGGACCAGTGTTCTCAGATAATATACCAGAATCTTCTTGCTGTCTATTTCTGCAAACAAAATAGCTCTGATCCTACCTCTGTACTGGACTGTTTTCCTTGAATTTATGAACTGGGAACTCACAGTGCTTTATGTTGAGAAAGTAACTCGCCATCTATTTTGATTGAGTTTTCCCTCTGCAGGCCTGGCAGTTGAAGGCTGCCAGCTTCTCCAGTCTACAGCTTCTGTCTACTGGAGAAAGGCAGTGAGGGGAGGAAAAAAACAAGAAAGAGGGAAGAAGAATAATTAAAGAAAATTTTAAAATATACCTGACCCATCTGACAGAAACAAGAACAAGGAAATAAAATAGGGACCTTTTGGCCTCATAATTCTTGGTTCCTCTTACTATTTTTTTCTCTAAGCCTAACAAGTGCAGTTTAAAATTATAACCAGATTTTCCTGTGTTTCTAGAAACTAGTAAGAAAGACACAGGAAATTTGAGGATATAGCCACAAGGCAGATATCCAGTTAACATCAGAATTCGAGGCTCCCTGTGATTGTCTCCTCCTAAATGTCTACTCATTCATTTGACAGTGATTTGTTGAAAATCTATTTTGTGCCAAGCAGTCTTCTAGAGATAAAACAAAGAATAAAACTAAAATATCTCTTTTCTATGAAGTTTATAAAAAATACAACAAATGTTTAAATTTTTTAAAAAGAAATTAGAAGCCAGGTGTGGTGACTCACAGCTGTAATACAGCACTTGGGAGGCTGAGGCAGAAGGACTGCTGTGAGTTCAAGGCCAGTCTGGGTTACATAGTGAGACCATGTTGGGAGGGGTATGTATGTGTGTGTGTGTGTGTGTGTGTGTATATATGTATCACACACACAGAGAGAGAGAGAGAGGAGAGCAGGGTATAAGGGGAAAAATATATATATATATATATATATATATAAAAATGAAAAAACACATCGCCATTAATTTCCCTCAGAATACCCCACCTTGAGTTTAATGCACTTATCACAGCCTTCTTCCCACTTTCTGAAGCAGTTCTGGAAGCCCTTTCCATAAATGTCTCTAGTTGTGCAGGCTGCCTCGATGTCCTGAATAGATTCAAAACATTAAACTTTCATGATAATTTTGACTTTGGGGAAGAGCTAGAAGTCGCACCGTGCAGATCTGGTGGGCGCAGGTGCACTATAAAGTTTTATGAGCCTGCCTTTCCATTGGATGGCACTCAGCCGCAGCATTCACTGTATTTTTTATTGTACCTCATAAAGACACCCGTGAAAGGATTTCTAGAACTGCTTCAGAAAGTGGCAAGAACAATGGGTTCGGTGTGGGTGAAGCAGAGGGGAATAATGGTGATGTGTTTTTTACTGTGACATATTTTTAAAAACTTAAACATTCCACTGTGTGTTTTGATCATTCCTCATATGTGATAGTCACAGAAGAAAGTAAAATAGTAACATGAATTATGTGCTGGACATTAGTAAGTACCATTGGTAAAAATAAAGCTGGGCAGGGGAAGGAAAAGAAGTGCTGGTAAAAGTTGGGATTTTAAGAACAGTAGTGTGGACAGACCTTTCTGGAATGATGACACTCGAGCAGAGATCCCCCAGCAGTTCTGCTGTAGTGTGGATGCTGTCTGCCAGGATGAGCTGGGACACAGCATGCCTGGGTGCTAGAAACTCCCTTGGTGAGTCCGGGTGATGCTCAGACCAGACCTCAGTGTCTGATTCCCACCATCAGTGACACCTTAGTTTCTGTGGCACAAGGTAAGGTGACTTACCTTTTTGTCTCTGGTCACTCAGTCTCTTTTCTGTTTCTAGGAACATGCTTTTGAAAGCAGCCAGAAATATAAAGAAGGCAAATACATCATTGAACTAGCACACATGATCAAGGACAATGGCTGGGACTGAGCGGATAGCAGCCACCCAACCCAGTGTCCACGTGAATGCCATCCAACCGAACATCTTACCCCCACTTGAGAGAGTGACTGAACACTTGGTTCCATCCATTTGGGGGCCTTGCCATCTGGGGCGTCCTCCCACCCTGACACCATCTTTCTGGTGACCGGCCTCAAAATTGCTGTCTCTCTGTCTCTTTGCTTTGTATCTGTTTGTGAGTTAATCCTGGCTTCTCTCTGTTCTAGTGTTTGCTGAAAACAAAACAACTGAAGGAACAGATCCTTGACTGCACGGCAGCAGCTCACTTTGCAAAGGCCCCCAGGGCCCTGCAAGAGCTGCCTGATGGCCTTTTGTTAGGAGGGCAGTGGCACCTGGGTGTGAGGAGGAGGGAAAAGGGGAGCCCTGAGGTACTGGGGGCGGGCAGGGGGCGGGAGGGTAGAGGTAGGGACAGAAGTGCCCCGCTCCTGGAAACACCCGGTAACTTAGGCTTGAAATATTCGACTTGTCTAAACAGACAAAGAGAAGGAAAAAAAATACCTCATGACTGCATTCTCTGATCAGCGGCCTCGCTTCCTGACACTGAATGTGTGAGGGTAGCAGATGAGCCCAGAGAGGCCCTAATTCTAGCTGATGGGGCAAAGGGCCTGGTTTGCTCCAGCGGAGTTGGGGAAAGACCAGGTAGCAGGGAGTGAGGTGGGTGAAACCAAGACGGATTTGGATGACTGATGCCTCACACAGCCTCCCGCTAATCATTGTTTTGCCTCCTTAGTCCCTGAAGGCAAAGGAAGAGGGGACTGTCGTTTGCAATGAGTGCAAGACAGGACTATCCCAAAGGCTTTGACCATCAACTAAATAAAATCAGAAATGAGGAGAGCAGGGTTTAAGGGGATGTTACAGCTTGGGAGGTCCTGAAGAATGGCTCAGATATTGGGCCAGAAAAACAAAACAGAGCCAGTTAGTAATTCTGACTGTCTGCCTTTCTTGTCCAGACCCTCAATAAGAGTAATATGTCAGGGGGAGGGATTGGGAGGGACCATGGGAGGAATAGATTGGATTAGTACATACTTCCTCTTTGCTTATCAGTGGGATCAGCAGTCCTTTGTTCATAGTGTTTCAGCTGTTTTTGTCCATTCAGCCATTGTAGACCATGGAAAACACAGATCTAAGGCTTTCAGCCTAGTGATAACCTGGTTGGTGGGTTCCTCATGCCCTGAGTTGTTCTTTTTGGAGCTGAATGTCTTATGTGGTGGTCCAGCAGTAGGGAGGGGTTACAGGTTCCAATATTATCCTCTGCCCCCACCCTCCCATCCAAACTTCATTGTGTTGGGGAAGTGAAGAACAAATCCCTGTAAGACTTGAGAAAGAAAAGTTTGTTACATTTGATCAACACTGTGAAGTCTGTTCAATAGCAGTTCAACCAGTATACTGTGCATGACCGAAACTCTTTTCACTGAGTTAATTTCACTTTGTAGACTAAAAACATTAAGATGTGTGTGTATTCGGTAATTCTTAGACTCTCATTCTGCAAGTAGGCTGATCCTATAGGAAAATGTAGCTTTCAAGGTCTTAAAAAAAAAAAAAAAAAAGAATTCATAAGAATCTGTAAAATTGCCAGGGATTTAGCTCAGCGGCCTAAGCGCCTGCCTGGCAAACACAACATCATGAGTTTGATTTCCCCCCCGCCCCAAAAAAAGAACCCTTAAATTGATTCACCAAGAGTAAAGCAGCTACCCCAGGATGTTTTTAGAATCACATCTGTAGTGAATTCCTGTAGGGAGTGAGTCTGGTGGGAATGCTTCTTTGTGTCCATGGGCTGATTGCAGAATGGGAGATGGAGCATCCACACGGTCCTGCCCTGCCTGCAGCAGACAGCAGAATGACAGAAAGCAGGGTGGCCTGTGTCTAGCAGTGGACTGCCTCTCCTCCACAAAAAATAAGCTCCTAGAAATTGACCGGTGTCCTCCGAGGCTCCTTGTCCAGCCCTTTCCAGAGCTTTCATAGCTGTGGTGATTATGTTGTTCTCCCTACTTTGTTGCAAGACAAATTTGGAAGGTTCAAAAGTGTTTTATTTCTGCTCCCAAAGAAATTGTCCCCTGGCTCCCAGGCCCAAGTTCTCAAACATTTTTCAACTTTCACATTCCTAAGCTGGCTTGCCAGCACAGAAATCATGGATTTCCCCTCTCTGTCCTCTTAAAGGAAGTGGCCTTCATGTATGGATTTGATTAGATCATTTACCTAGAGAATGTCCTAGCTATTAAGAGTCCATTTCATTATTAAAAAAAAAAAAAAAGCCCACCAGGGAGGGGGTGTAATCTAGGTAGATGTTTGGTCTTAAAACTGCAGTTGGAATGTGGTGACATAGAAACTGGACACAGGTGCTCTGAATTGTTGGAGGACAGAGACAGACCAATGTGCCACACTCTTTTTCCCTAGGGATGGGGCCTGGATCACAGCAGGCTCCTGTCAGACCCTGATTGTGGCTGTTTCAGTTACTATCCATTGAATATCCAGTGGGTGCACGGTACCATACTTGGTGCAAGAGAATAAGTATTGGTTTTCCAGAGCTATAAGAAAAAAAAAAAAGAAAAAGAAAGGAAAAAAAAAACTCATTAGGCTTCCCTTTGTGTGTCAGTGAAACCAAAAGTGCTTCTTATACCGTTACCATTAACTCCATTTACAGCTTGTCATTCTAACATTTAGCAGTATTGGAGAGGCCGCCAGCTGAGCAGTGGAGACACACCAACTCATGGCCTCAGTCGGTTTATTCTTTTTCATTTTCTCACCAAATTATTGACTCAGAGCATAACCAAAGACCTCATCCATTCACCCCATGTAGGTTCAGGGAGTCAGAGTCTGTTGGTTCTACTAGGGCAGGGGCTGGGGAGCAAGGAAGGGGAAGAAGTGAGAGAGGCGTGAAGCTCCATACCTCAGCCAGCAGTGCGCCTTCACTTTGAGCTGAAGGCCTGGCTGGCAGCCTTGAGTTCCATCTCCCCTGTGTCACCCTAGGTCACATGGCCTTGGCTACCTGGAGTACACCCAGGCCCCCAGGATGTAGTCACAGGCTGCTGAGGGGTTGATTTGATGTAAATCAAACACAGCCAAACTTGATACCCATGAGTTCTCAGCTGGGCCTGACCGAGCGCAGCCCCAGCTCCTTTGAACATAAGATCATGTGGATAGGACACAGTGCGTCTTCAAGGACGGATCAATGTGTGTGGTATAAAGAAGTGTCCCCTTTATAATAAGATTTTCAAGTAGAGAAATATATATATGTATAACAGTTGCTTGTGAAATATACTTTTGTAAATAATATTTAATTTTTTAAATAATATATTTGGTGCTGTTTTCTCAGATCCCCTGAGAGCACTTTTTTTTTTTTGAGAGCACTTTTTATTTTCATTTTAAATCCTATGATTTCCTCAGCATTTCTTGAAATGTATTTTAAGGGAAACAGTAATCACCAATATACTTTTGTTTTTTAAAGCCCTCTATCACTTTACAATGAATCAAGGCTTTAAAGCAATGCCTGTTTGCATTTTTTTCCCCCAATGGAACAGACTCTGCAATAAATTACCAGTTGAAAACTGAAATATTTTCTTGCAGTTGTAATGGCTAGAAAAGAAAGTAAATAAAACCAAGTAAATTTAATAGTAATGACTTGGGGCAATTGCTCTTGTTGGAAGAAGTTCCAACAAATTGGAATCTCATTTTTAAGTGTGTGTGTGTCAGAGTGTATGCGTGTGTGTGTGCGTGCATGTGCATGGGTGTGCATGAGTGAAAGCACTTTGGACTGTGCCTCCTGCTTTATTTTCTACTGGGGACACTATATCTACAGTTTACACCTCAGGCGCATAAAGTTTTTCTTCTTTCTCTCTGGTTGTTTTCGTTTCTGAGTGGACCAACAGCACAAATGACAAGGCTTTTGTTTTCCTGAGCATGGAGCTGTTGCCAGTTTATCCCTTTTTCTTTCTTTATGTGCTCAACTTTTATAGACTGTAAAGGAAATCTGTTTGTGAAGATCAAGCAGAGTCAAATGTGTGCTTCTGACTGAGATGGGAGTGTATTAATCTCGGATCCCAGGGCTCCAATTGTTTTAGAAGCCAATGATGTTGAACATCAACTGGTTTGGGTTAAAAGAGCATTAATAACATAATGCACCTACCTTGTAGGTAAACAGCTTTTTATTTTTTAAGGTCAGATTGCCTCAGGTTCAGAAAGAAGCTGGGAAATCAAATCTTGAAAACAATTTATGCATTTAAAAAGAATCTACCTAAAATAAATGCTAATCCTGTAGGTACAGAAAATAAATGATTGATTTTTGAAAGTTAAAACACAGTCATGAAATCTCCTGGCAGTAAAAGAGAAAGCCAAGAGGAAACAAGCTGTTCTCTTGTTACCCAGTTCTCTTTGCCCATGTTTTATGTAACATTTTGGAGAAAGTGGGAGTTGATTTTCCCCCAACCTGCAGAGACTGTCTTATAATACAGAATCTGTCTACTTATGCTTGTGTTTACAAACTATATTTGTTGGGTTTGGGTTTGTTTGTTTGTTTTTGTTTTCTTTGATGGCGTTTTTTCAGGTCACTTTGCTTCAATAACAAAGGTAATTGTTTTTTAATAATTTGTCTTCACCTTTTCCTGTATTTGTACATAGTGATTCAGTATTACTGTAGAGAAAAATGCATTGTTTCTGTCACATTTTCCAATCTGTGTTGGTGCTCATTTGAGAAAATAAAGTTTTCCAATATTAACCCTGTCATTTGTCTTCACTGACCCAGTGTGTTTAATTTTGACATTTAGCATTTCAAGAATGGAAAGGCCCACAAGGAGGTCATCTCTGACTCCATCACAGATCTATCCGCTGAGATCCTAAGAGGTTATTTTTCCTAAGGACAATCAGGCAATTAATGAAAGCAAGGCAGGTCTCCTGTTTATCAGCAAATGCTTCTTCTGGCTTTTGCTATCTAAAATGCAGGCATGCATGACCTTTCACCAGTATCCATAGACTCTTTTTTGACAGCCTCATTTTCTTTGAATTGCATTAAGTAAAAGGGGGAAAAGGTTATGTCAAGGAGAAGTAGAATCATCTCTGAATGATTAGCTAATGAAGGGGGATAAATATCACAGAATATTTGGAAAATAAAGATCAAGTCTTCTCTTTTGCCAAATATTTATTAAACAAATATTAGATTTCAGGCATGGGTGAGGCAGTTCTGTCATCCTAATAGATCAGCTGCTTTTGTTCTCACAGTAGCCTTCTTCCAGTTTTGAGTATCTAATCATTGTAACTACAGTTTTGTGTTCTGTGCCTTTGTTTATGAAGACTAAACACTCAAGGGTATCTTCCATGTCTTACCAAGGTCTCCCTTGCACAGGACGCCTACATGTCCACAGAAAGATGTTAAAACACCAAGTGTGTGTGTGTATATTCACGATGGTGATAATATTTCATAAACCTGTTATAAAAAAGGAAACACCTTCCTTAGTTCCCACACATTTCTGCCTACCCTCTCTGGGCAGTTGACTTTTGTTTGTCATTGAGTGTATTATCTTCTTCCTGTGACCTGTTTTGCTTCAGTGGACGTGCCTGTTATCATTTCATTCTTGTTTGCCTTTTGCAGACTGTGACAAGGGAAAAAATAACATGTGCAGGAGACAACCAGTCTCAAGCCAGCAATCCTTGGGCCCTGGATCCTGCAGGCTCTTGTTTCCCAGGGTGGCTGTGGCTAAGAGATTGGGCTGGGAGAAAAGGAGGGGGACACAAATGTTCATGGAGGGCCTGGGCTGGTGCCGAGCCCTGTGGTGTTAGAGCTTTGCCCCACGGCCTCGAGCAGGGACCCCACAATGAGGTGCTCCCACGTCACCCTAGGAGTCCTTGCTATGACAGCTGAAAGCAATGACAGACGCTGATTGTCATTTTGTAGTTGATGAAATTAAGGTTTTGCAAGCCTTCATTATTAGTGATGGGGTCAGGAATGGTAGCCTCATCTAACTTCTCCACCTGGTTCTCCCCCTAATACCATGTCTCAGTGTTAGCCTCTCTCCTCCAGCCTTGTGAGTTCTGCTGTGGCTTCACCAGAGGCTCTCCCAGTCTGTTTATCTTGACTGCTTAACAATAAGTAAGGCTTGAGGGAATGCAGATTATAAAATTAACATAAACAAAACAGCTGGGGAAGTCAGTTGCTACTTGAAAAAGATAGTGTTCCATAACTAACTGATGTAAGCTTGGATTTGTTGTTTCTTAATATTCTGTCTCAGGGGCCAGGGGTATAGTTCAGTGGCACAGCACCTGCCTGGCAAGTTCAGAGTTCTGAGTTCAATTCCAGGTAACCCCCCCCCAATCTCATTCCATATGTATCCTTGGTACTTACATTAATACTAGGTGATGAATAAATGTTTGATGGACATTAAATTAGTGGAAAATTAATAGCTTTTTAAAATCTGTTTAAAGCTGGGCTTTTTGCTGCACGCCTGTAATCCCAGCACTCGGGAGGCTGAGGCAGGAGGATCACTGCAAGTTTGAGACCAGCCTGGTCAAAGCCAAAATGAGCTCAAGGCCAGCCTGAACTGCATAGCAACACCCTGTCAGAAAAACATTAAAAATATATATATATATGTTTAAACTGGTCACTCTTGGCATGTGTGTGTAACCTCAGCACTCTGGCTGAGGCAGGAAGATACAAAGTTCAGGCCCAACCTGTACAATTCAGCCAGACTCTGTCTCAACAATTAAAAAAGGGCTGAAGATGTACCTCAGTGCTGAGGCTCTGAGGTCAATTCCCAGTATCAGAAAAAAATCTTTAGTTAGTCCGGGTGGCACAAACCTGTAATTGTAGCTACTTGAGAGGCCAAAGCAGGTGATGGTTCATACATAAGTTCATGGCCAGCCTGGGCCACTTAGTGAGACCACATTTCAGGATAAAAGGCTATGGGTTATGGGTGTAACCCAGTGATAAGAGCACTTAGCTAGCATGTGCAAGGACTTAGGTTCAGTCTCTCCTATGCGGATAGGGATTCTGTTTAACAGGTTAGTGTAAATAAGAGAACAGAACCTCAGCATAAAATGTCCCATATATAAGATAAATGGCTGTACTATTCACCATCAGTATTATCTGCCTTTATTCAGCAAGCGTTTTGGGGGACAGCTATTATGAGCACAGCCTAATGGAGAAATTAAACCAGGTCACAAAAAATGGGGATACTCATCATGCAGAATGGCAGAATGAAGGGATATGTGTGGCCTTCTCTCCACCTATTAGTCTAAACTCCAGCTGCATCAGCCAAGGCCCTCCCACCAGACACTCACACACAGCTGCTTCTGCAGAAACAATTGTGCATAAATCCTTTAATCTGAACCTAGTAAATGGCTCATGTCCTAAAGCAGGGCACAGGGCAGGCTCTAGAGCTATAGGACTTGGGTTCGTTCAAGAGCTGATTTCCCAGTAGAAGGACAGTCATGGAAAAAACTCAGCCTGACACACAGCAGGAATCACTAAAATGTTGCTGTTGGTGTGGTAGCATGCATTTACAGTCCTAGCTACTCAGGAGACTGAGGCAGGGAGGTAGCTTGGGCGCAGGAGTTCAAAGCCAATCTAGGCAACAGTGAGATCTCTGTCTCAAAGCAAAAATTACTACAAATTTCTCAGGTCTTTTTTGAATTCAGAGTGGGATAAATATATTTGTTATTTATGTACATTATTTATTAAAGTTTTACAATCCCCCCTATATTATGGATGAAGAAACAGGAGCTCTGAGAATATAAAAAACATGATCATGGAAAGGCTGAGGTTTTAACTTCCGATTCTGGAGCCTGTACCCTGAGTGTGGCCCCAGCCTGTCATTGAAATATCTACCTTATAGCTACATTTCTGGCGGATCTAAGCACACACCCAAAACTCTATGGCTATTTTGTTCTCGTTTTCACCACACCACCACCACCACTACCACACACAAAATGAAAATCTTGGCCCTTCAAGCACTTGAAAAACAGGGTTTACAACTGAGAAAGAGCCCTAGTGCGGTAGTACAAATCTGTAATCCCAACACTCAGGAGACTGATTGAGGAGAATTACCATGAGTTTGAGGCCAGCCTGAACTACACAATGAGACCCTGTTTCAAAAACACAAAGCAAAACAAAACAAAACAAAAACACAAAGCCAAATGCTTGGTAAGTGCAAGTTCGTGATTTTGATCCCTGGTACAAAAGAAAGAAGAAAGAGTTGAACTGTATCTTTATTTTATAGGATTCTAAGCCTGTTGATTATAATGCTGTAATTTCATATTTCATTTGAGGGGAAAGAATATTCCAGTCTGGTATCAGTGGTTTAGGATGGTTGAAAGCCAGCAATTAAAACCCTTCTTGCCCAGGGTGGAGAGAGTGAGGTACTAACCTTGCTGACATCTCCATGGGGCTGTTTGTGGGCAGCTCTCCAGGCTGGCTTGGACAAACCAAGGAGTAATATAGTTTCTGTCTCACAATGATACTTCTCATTCCAAAGGGATGTAGGATCATTTTAGTAAGAGGCAGAACAGCTATAGAAATTGAAGTTTCCAAGGCGTTAGCAAATTATCTGGACCCTGAAACTATTAAGTTACATTTACCTTGAATTAAAATAATGATTCATCCCATGCTCATGAGCTCAGAAAGTAGCAGAATCAAGTGGAAAGCATGCTGGCTTTGTAGTTGGACAGATGGGGATTTAAAACCTGACTGCTCAGTTATACATTCATCACTTTGAGAAAGTCACTGCAATTAGCAGGACTAGTTTCTTTTTTCTTTTTTTTTCTTTTGTACTGGGGATCAAACTCACGACCTTGTGCTTGCAGGCAGGTGCTTATACCACTGAGCTAAATCCCCAGCCAGCAGGACTAGTTTCTATCCTCTGTAGGTCAGAGCAGCAACAACAGAAGTTACCATGAGGACAAATAACACCCACAGAGTGTCCCATACAAATAGACCTTTGCAAGTGGCACTTGTCTTCCTGGGGAGCAATTGGAATTCACTAGGTTATGTAAAGCCAGCATATACCATCTATTCAACCCTCTAACTCCACTCCTTCAAGGTGACTGGTACCCAGAAGTTAACCAACCTTGGTTACCAGGTTGCTAGGTAGCAGCGCTGGGACTCGAACACAGACCACCTGGGCGGGTGATGACAATTCTACAGCACAGGTGCCTACAGGGGCTGTTGGTTATCATCAAAAGCTCTAAAAGATTCACCTTCTCTGCCCTAAGGCAATTGGGTGAGCAGTCCCACTAGCACTCTGCTTTGCTTTTACTTGTGGAAGAGGGTGCTCATGAAAGAAAGGAGAGTGCAGCTAGACATCTCATCCCTGGGTTTTGTGATAACCATCTTTGGTAGTCTTCAGTACCATTGCTCTGTGGCGTGGTGTGTGGACACCATGCTAGAGGAAAGAGGACAGAAAGCTGTCAGCATCACTTCCCCAGCCTCCCTGGATGCCAGCCTCAGATTCTGGGCCACTTCATCACAACGAAGCCACACAAGCAAAGCAACCAAGCCATCATATTGAGGATGTTTTATTTATGGCTTTAATAATAGAGTCTTTTGGGAAAGGTTTGGTTTCCCATTCCGAGAGGCAAAAATGCTTCTACAGAATGCCATTGAAATTTATTGCTGCTTATGCTTTTTTTGCTACCACATTTTTTGAGCTGCCTTAATAGACTTTAAAATGTACCTTCACAAAAGTAGAATGATCTGAGCCTTTGTTCATTTGACTGCTGTGTTCCATACCAGGCCAGCACCCTGCGGAAAATGGAGACTAGAGGTTGATTATGCATCCGCTGACAGCAGCCCTGAGTTGAAAAGTCTGCGTTTATTACTGAACTGCACTAACAGTTGTCCAGTTCTTAGTCCCTCATCGTTGTGCCAGGCAGCCGGAAGGACTGCACACCCATAGCTCCTGGAGGCATTCAGGCTTGACACTGTTTCCACGGCAACGAGACACAGCCAAGGCTCCAATTGCATTTCATTTTAGATCTCAATGATATTATACAAGAAATAGTTTACGTGGAGAATGTCAGGCATCTGAGAGAGGAAGCTGAGGGAAGGGACCATCACTGACCTCCCAGGACATGGGCCAGTTTCTGTTTAGTGTGAGGGATGGGTCGTCCTGTGAGGAAGAGGTCGGAATTAACACTCAGATAACTGGTATGGACTTGCTGTGTCCACACCGTAGCGCATTTCTCTTGCTTGGGAAGACCAAGACCCAGCTCTAGCCTGAGGGAGGCTTGCCTGCCAAAGCCATGGGTCTGGGCAGGAGGAGCCCAACACAGGAATCCTGGTAAAAATTCTTCCTGCCAGGGCCAGGGATGCCCGGGACATGCTTGGGGATGAAGAGTCAGGTCTCCAGCTCTGTCCTGTGCAGGCACAGATAGGTTGGTTTCCTTCTGAGGCTCTGTTAACATCTGAAAGGGGCTGTGTTGCTGGGAAGACCAAGCAAGAAAGTGCACACTAAGTCCCCAGATGGAGCCTAGACTCTGAAGCTCAAGAAATGTTGCATTATCATTATTACTATTATTATTGTTTTAGTAGTGTTGCTGGCAAGGCATGAATGTAAGTACTTAAAAATGGAAAAATGCATGCATGTGTACTGTGTTAAATGAGAAGTATTAATATAATGAGCATTAATTATCCTTTTTTTTTATGGGGGATCAAACCAAGGGATGTTCTATCACTGAGCTTCATCCTCAGTCTTTTTTTTAGTTTTGTTTTTTTGAGACAGGGTCTCACTCTGTAGCCCAGGCTGGCCTTGAACTTGCAGTGATCATCCTGCCTCAGCCTCCCTGCTGTTGGGATTATAGGTATGCACCACCACACCCAGCCTCTAATTTCAAAATGAGGTCTTGCTAAATTGCCCAGGTGGAACTCAAACTTTGCATCTTCCCATGTGCTGGAATTACAGGCCTAATCATTGTGCCTTCTATTACCTACTGACTTTGCTTTTTTTCTTTCTTTGCATGGTTTTCTAACATTTATGTATATTTTTCCTGGGAATTCAGCAAATGCTAAATATCCCCAGAGATAATCACATACTTTATTTATGAGTCAGTAATTACTCCTGGGATGAACAGATAAAGTTCCTGTCCTCGGGGACTTTTCTCAGCCTCCTTTATGGCATGGTTGTTTAACAAGGGGGAAGTAGGTATTTGCCCAGAGAAGGTCAGAGTTGCCACAGCAATTACTGTTTGGACTAGAAAATATGCTGTTAGGGCTTGGAGTGTTGCTTAGTGGAAGAGTGGTTGCCTAGCATGACCAAAGTCCTAGGTTCAAAGTCCAAAGCCCTAGCATTGCAAAGAAAGTATGATTTGGTGGAGGGGGAGGGGAGACAGAATCTTACTATGTCATCAGGCTGGCCTTAAATTCCACTGTGTAGCTCAGGCTGGCCTTTAACACAGGGAATACTCCTGCCTCTGCCTCCCAAGTTCTGGGGGATTATGGTCCATGGCTCCATGCCCCACTTTCAGAGGACCGCATTGCCATTGCTTTTCTTCCTTTGGGTTCTTCAGGCTCCTGAGCCAGGCCTCTGCTATGGCCCTTATCAGGCTGCATTTTCTGTGCCCTTCCCTAGGACTCCCTAGAGGGCAGGGATGCAAATTTTTTTATATAACTGTGGAGACCAAGAGTTTAATGAATATTTGATCAAAGGGTAACCTAGTGAATGTCAAGATGGTCATCTATCAAAAGAAGTACTCTGATCAGGCATGGTGGTACTCACCTGTAATCCCAGCACTTGGGAGGCTGAGGCAGGAGGATTGCCACCAGTTAGAGGTTAGCCAGGATTGCATCGTGAGTTCAAGGCCAGCCTGCACTGTATAGTTAGAGCCTGTCTCAGAAAAGGTTGATGGTGGGGGAGTATGCCTTTCAACCCCCAACCACAAAGGAACTTACGTGGGAGAGAGGAAAATTGTTTAGCTTTACCTCTGTTCTGCTGGAAACAGGTAAACGAGAGTGAAATCGCAGGACAGGAAAGGTAGGTGTGTGTTGTTTTACATCTCCAGGTGGGAGTGACGTCCTCAACTGAAGTGCAGGTGGTGGGACTGTGGGGCCTGGGTTTCCTTCTGCAGTAGCACAGAGGCAGGTTTCTGCTCCTGGAGCTACAGACAGCCTGGTCTGGGAGCCCAAATGGCTCCTTCAGCTGGCTGTGGAGGGCGACGTGACACCTGTTGCCAAGGAAAGTCCCCCAGCCTGGCTTGGATGCAGGAAATGAGGACTCTAATCTTCTTTGTGGGCCCCTTTAAATTTAGCCTCTTTGTCACTAATCTCTCATCATTTCCTCCTTGTCATTCTCCCCTAATCTCTTTGATTTAAGGGATCCCATTCAAGTGAGAGAAGCAGATGTGCAGACAGAACTTTATAGCATTTTCTCCCAAGTACACTGCTCTTGCCTGGAGTCTTTTTATCTTACATTTTCATGGCCTAGGGTTTTGCAATTCAAAAGATGGGGAAATATAGTTTTCTCAAGTCATAAATACACACAGCAAAAACTCACAACCCCCCCTTTTAAAAAAAAGCCAATTTTCACAAATGTACACAGTCATGTAACCATCCTTACAACCAGCATATACAATATTTCTGTCACCACAAAAAATTCCCTTTTGACACTTAGAAGGCATCGTTCTCTCATCCCCAGCCCCTGACATCCCTGTTTTGTGTCCCTATAGTTTTACTTTTTCCAGAATGACAAGCAGTAGACAGCCTTTTGACTCCGGTTTCTTTCACTCAGCATAATGCTTAAGAGATTTACCATGTTGTGTGGATCTGTAGGCTGATTCTTGTTTGTTTGTTTATTTGTTTGTTTTGAGACAATGTCCCACTGTGAAGCACAGACTGATCTTGAACTCATGGACCTCCTGCCTCAGCCTGCCTACTGTTGAGATTACCATACTTGGTTTTGGGTTGTTCTTTTTTTTACTACCAAGTAGTATTCCACTGTTTGGATGAACCACAGAATCCCTCACTAGTTGATGAATGTTTTTGTGTGGTTTCTAGTCTCAGGCTTTCTATGAAAAAGCTGCTATCACGTCTATGGATAGATTTTATGTAAGTTGTGTATACATTTTCAGTTCTCTTTGGTAAATTTCTAAGAATGGGATTGCTGGGATCACATGGGAAGAGGGAGTTTAAATTTATAAGAAACTGACACAGTGGTTTTCCACAGGTGCCCCATTTTGCATTCCCACCAGCCACACACGAGACTTCTAGCTGCTCTGCATCCTTGCTAGCGCTTGGCCTTGCTCATTCCATTCACTAAGATATCTGTCAGTTGGTCGGTCATCCTGATAGATGTGTACTTTTTCTTTCTGATTTGTATTGTCACATTCCTCCCTTAGGATAAATATACAAAAAATCCTCTCTGACCAGTGAGGTACAGGCCCAAGAGTAAAATTAAGAGTGAATTTCTTCAGTAGCTTAAGAAATATCTTTTGCTTTATGCAAAAACAAAGAGACAAGAATGAATAAGGAAAAGCAAAGGCAGGATCTGGGTAGAGGAACCTGGTGTGGGACCTTATACCTTTCCGGTATGAGTCTTTCTTGTCAACCATAGAGACAGGAAACACACTGTTTGGCCAACTTTTTCTGGTTAACCCATTTGGAAAAATCTCTTTCTACTGCTTTCAGTATAGATTATAAAATCAACCCCTTTGTTAAACCCTGTTATCCAAACTAATCTCCCTTAAGCTAGAAATGCCAGGCCTCCCAATGAGATGGCAGAGATGCCAGCATTGCTAAGACAACTACTTGTAAAAAAATCATAAAGGGTTGCACATGGAGAGGGAGACTCAACCCTTGACCTAAAATTGTGTTATTTTCTAGTTGCCCAAGAAACTCATTTGACATAAAGTGTCTTTGAATCCTTTTAAGGGATCTTCTCGCTCTTTCTCATCACTCCCTGTGCACTTCATTGACGTCCATGCTGGCAGCATAATCTTGCAATTTATAATCTGGGCTGTAGAGCTCAAGGCTCTTCTGAGACCATTATGTTCTCTCAAAGAGGCTGCTTAACTGGGGATCTAGAAAACACAAGTCTGAAAGAGAGATGACAGCCCCCTCCCTCCATGTGAGATGGAAAGGAAGGCTTTTCTCCCCGCTGCATTCACACTCTCACAAGGCGGGGCTCTACCTGTCTTTTTTTGTGTTTTGGTTTGTTTTTCCTTTTGGCTTTTTGAGACAGGGTCTCTCTCTGTGGTGTAGCCTGGCCTTGAACTCACTATGTAGCCCAGGCTGGCCTTGAACTCACAACAATCCTCCTGCCTCAGCCTCCCAAGTGCTGGGATTACTGACATGAAGCACCACACTCTGCCAGTCATTTTTTTACTCCATGCAAAGGAAAGCAAAGGGTGGCAGGGCCCCCAGGGTGGGAGTCTTGAAGAACTCAGGTAATTTGCTACTGGACAGCGGTGCTTTCTTTTGGTTTCTAAGCAATAAATCAAGACTTGCAAGCAAAAGGCTCCTCCTCATTTTGGGCACCATGTGGATCCATTTCCTCCAAAGTCTCATAACCAGGGTGACCCAGGATGGGGGCAAATGTAAACCCTGCTGAGATGAAGTGCTCACATTTGAGAACCACACTCCAGACATCCGTTTCAAAAAGTAGTGGTGACACAATGAGGTCAAATGAAGCTGTCAGAAAAAATAGCTGCTAATAATAGCTCGCAGGTACTGAGCTCCTTGCCAGTCACCAGTGCTTCACATGTGCATTTCATTAGCCTTCACATTAACCCTCCGAGGTAGGTACTGTTATTAATGCAGCTTTACAGTAAAAACTGAGGCTAATGAAATGGTGACTTCTTGTGGCAAAGGGGTTGACACAGGTCTCGCTATGCAGTTCAGGCTGGACTTGAACTCACAGGGCTGCCTCAAACTCATAGTGATCCTCCTGCCTCAGCCTCCTGAGTGCTGTGATCATAGGCATGTGATACCATGCCCAGTCTAATGTAATTTTTTAAAGGCCCTCAACTAGTAGACAGTACACCAAGTTTAAACGCAGGTAATGTAGTTCTAGGCTCTTTATTTCTTTTTCTTTTCTCCTCTTCCTTCTCCTTCTCCTTCTTTATCACCCAGGCTGGCTTTGAATTTGCAGTGATCCTCCTGACCCAGCCTATCCAGTGCTGGGATTGCAGGCATTTACCACCATGCCTGCAATCCCAGCCACTAACAGTCTTCATTCTTTTTTTTTTTTATGAGTACCGGAGATCAAACTCTCGACCATGTGCTTGCAAGGCAGTCTTCATTCTTAAACAGAATGTATTCTTTCTCATACCAGAGCCTCACTGATGTGAAAATCCTTAGGTAATGTAAGGGCAAAATGTTTCCCAGACTTTTATAGGAAGAAGATGTAGCTTAGTGACACAGTGCCTGCCTGGCAAGCACAAGACCCCGAGTTTGATTTCTGATACCAAAAAAAAAAAAAAAAAAAAAAATTTTATCAGTGAGACACTCAACTGGGTATAGTGGCACATGCCTGTAATCCCAGCACTTGGGAGGCTGACACAGGAGGATTCCCATGAATCTGAGGCCAGCATGAGCTCCATAGTAAGTTCAAGGTGAGCAAGGCCCTATCTCAAAAACAAAACAAAACAAATCTCCAAAACAAGCCATTCATTCATTCATTTGACAAATATTTAGGCACACGTGCAGAATGGTGGGTCCACAACCGTAACAAGATCATGATGGCTGCTTCCCTCACTTGGGCCAGGGATAGAGTTCAGTGGCACAGCCCTGCCTGGCAAGCACTAGGTCATGAGTTCAATCCTCATACCAAACAAAACAAAACAAAACAAAACCAGCTGCATTCTCCTCTCAGAGGTGTGGCCAGCAATGGCTGAGAGGAGGAGGGGCCTCAGCAATTGTGAGTGAGGAAGGACCTTGCAGAGGAGGCCAGCTGGGGCAGAGGCTCAAAGGACAAGCGGGACCACCAAATAGACTGTGTGTGTGTGTGTGTGTGAATGTGTGCAAGCATGGGGGTTTGCACAGAGGTGGAAGCAGCACCCTGGGTGGGGGGAAAGACCAGTCCCAGGACTCAGACCTGGGTGTTCCTGGAACCCAGACCTCTCAGGAAACAGCAGGAGAGAAGGCTGAGGCTACACAGAGGCTGGGGTGGGGGGGTCTTGAAGGGCCCCAAGAGTTTGGGCTGTAAGTCACAGGCGCCAAGAAGCCATCAGAGGACTTTGCCACCAGGACTAGAGCTCGAACCCCAGGGTTTCTCTCTCTGAGCTACAATTCCAGGCCTTTTGATTGCTTGTTTGTTTGGTATTGATAATAGAACTCACAACCTGTGCTTGCCAGGCAGGCACTGTGCTGCTGAGCTATATGCCTGGTCCCAGGCCTTTTTATGTTTTTGAGACAGGGTCTTACTAGGTAGTCCAGGCTGACCTTCTATTTGTAATCCTGTTGCCTCAGCCTCCTCAGTGCCGGTACCATGAGCGAGCATCACCACACCTGCCCATTAAATGGTTTGGAGTGGAAGCACAGCATGATCTGATGGGTATCGACTTCCAACTGGATCAGTTGTGGGAGTAAGGGTTAGAGAGATGCAAAAAGGCAGAACTGAGATAGGGAAGCAATTTGGGGGATGTAACAATGTTGAGGATGAGAAAAGATAGAATGCCTAACCCAGAGCAGTGTCAACAGAGATGGAGAAGCGGAGAGAAAGAGTGTATGGGACTTGAGGATTATTTCATCTTGAGTTAGTCATGGTTGCTATGGTCGGAATGTGTGCCCTGAGATTCACATGTGGAAATGTAATTGCCAGTGGGACAGTATTAAGAGGTGCAACCTTGGGGGAGCAATTAAGTTATGAAACAGCCCTCATGAATGGGATTAGTAACCTTATAAAAGAGGTGGAAGGGCTGGGTATGCAGGTTAGTGGCAGAGTGCTTGCTTAGCATGTGGGAGACCCTAGATTTGATTCCTAGCACTGCAAACAACAAACAAACAAAACAAAACACAACACAACCACAAAAGTAGAAGGAAGTATCCCAACCCCCTTGCCTTTCTGCCTTCTGCCATGCGAGGAAGCAGCCCTAGGCGCCATCTTGGAAACAGACAGGGAGACTTCACCAGACCCAGATCTGCTGGTGCCTTGAACTTGAACTTCCCAGCTTCCAGACCTACATACATTTCTCTTATTTCTAAATTACCCCACCTGTGTTATTTTTGTTATAGCAACCAGGATGGACTGAGACAGTAGCTGACTCACAGGCCATGGCTCAGACAGCAGCAGGGTGTGGCTCAGGGTCAGGCTACCAAACCTGTTAGCTTCAGTCTCGCCATCAGTACAAGGGGAACAATCTTGGTATTTAAAGTACCAAGTGTACAGGGTGTGGTGAAGATCAGTGGGACCTATGTTTCAAACAGTGTCTGCCACCATAAATACTTAACACTTTTCTTTCTTTTTCTCTCTCTTTCTTTCTTTCTTTCTTTCTCTCTCTCTTTCTTTCTTTCTTTCTTTCTTTCTTCTATCTTTCTTTCTTCTTTCTTTCTTTCTTTCTTTCTTTCATATTTTGAGATTTGTTTGTATGTTTTTGAGACAGGGTTTCGCTATGTAGTCAGTCTGGCCTCAAACTCATGGCAATCTGCCTGCCTCAGCTGCCCAAGTGCTGAGATTATAAGCCCATGCCACCACACCTGGCTGTGTTTTCTTTATTTTAGTGAGAGTAAGAGAGACATAAGTGAGACTCAGTTTCCTGACCTTGGTCACCCTGTGGACATGCTCTTGTGAGGACACTTCAAGAGGACCACAGCCTAGGAGGACACCTGCTAAGAACATCATGAACCAGTGACTTATGGATCATGACTGAAACTTGATGTGTTTGTTTATCTGTGAAAATCATAGGTGATGCTCCTGACAGCTTCAGGGTCTTTAGAGGAGGAGAAAGACATGAGATCAATATTTTCTCTCAACAGTCCCATCTCATTGAACAGCACAACCATCTTCCCAAGTTTATTAGGTTTAAATCTGTGCTCTCTACCCCCAAATCTGATCCATACATAAATTGTGTTAACCCCAGATTGATTCCAAATCTCCATCTCCACTGCTACAATCTGATTGAAGCCACCTCTCCACTCCCTGGACTCCACCAAGGGCCTCCTGCAGGGGTCTCCTCACTTGGACTCATCATTTCCAAGAATAGTACAGTGATCTTTTCATAAATCAGTACTGGCTGCTCCTCAGAGATTAGAATAAAATCCAAACTATTCAAGGCTCTACCTACTCTGACAGCTACAGCCTTGCAACTCACAGCCACATGGACATTCTTTTATTTTGTCTTGTTTGAGACAGAGTCTCACTGTGTAGTCCAGGCTGGCCTTAAACTTGCCATAAAACCCAGGCTGGCCTCAAACTCTCAGGGATCTTTCTGCCTCAGCCTCTGGAGTGCTGGGATGACAGCTGACGAGGTCACCATTCTTTTTAAGGTTTTGTTTTATTTTCTCCTTTGTATTTTTTTCTCTTTTGGTACCAGAAATCAAACTCAGGGCCTCATGCTTGCCAGATAGGCCTTGCACTGCTGAGCTACATCCCTGGCCCGATGCCACCATTCTTTTTTGGGAAGGTAGAGGGGTACTAGGAATCGAACTCAGGACCTTGTGCTTGCCCCCCACCCGCCTGCCTCCCCCACTTTGTCTTTTTGGTTCTATGCAGTTCAGGCTGGCCTTGAACTCTCAGAGATCTTCCTGCCTCACCCTCCAGAATGCTGGGGTTACAGGTGTGTGCCACCACATCCCGATGTGACATCATTCTTAACAGAGTAATTGATCACCTTCAAAAAACATACTCTCCATGTTCCATGCAGATGATTTAACAGCTTGATAAAAAACAAAGGCTCCTGCATGTCGTGGACCTGCAGCGTTCCACCCATCTGGCCTTCCTCAATGCTTCGAAGTAGGTATTATCCCCCCTCCTCATCTTGCACAGGAGCAGTGTCCTGCTCAGAGGCTCATGACTCGCCCAAGGCACAGGGCTGAGTTTGGGGGCAGTGGAGATGCAAACTGAGCTCTGTTCCACTGCCCTGATGTCTGCCCCTTTCACAATAGCGTTGAGGACCCGAGCCTTAGCTCGGAAGGTAGATGGTGGATACCACCTGGCTAAGGCTAATTTAGGAAAACAACCTTGAGATAAAGATTTATAGAGAACAGACTCTGTAATTAGCCTGCTGGCCCAGCAGGAATATGAGTTTGATCTGCCATTGGGTCACAACTACTCAGCTTCCAAAGGTTCAAGGGCAGCACTGTGGAGTGTCTGAAAGTGGTTTTCAAAGGCGGGAGTCTAGGAAGGGTTTCTCCACAGCAGTGTGCCAGGGCTGAAGTCCTCACAGTGAAGACAGCACCTTGGGACAGGACCAAGGAAACTTGAAGGGCAACAAGTTGCTGGGGGTGTGTGTGTGCAGGGGACAGACGCATGCTAGGGGTGGGGTACACAGGGAAGAGAAGCAAATGTGACCACAGAAGGGGACTTAGAAGAAAGATTTCTGTCTCCACTTTCTAGAAGGCTTTCTCTACACCGATGGCTGAGATCACCTTTCCTGGCACTTTGTTAAGAACCCTTTTAGTTGTATAATAAAATGAGACCCTCATCATCAGCTGCCACCAAAATCCCACAAGTCCTCAAATGCTACCTTTTCAGAGGTCTTTCCCGAGCTTCGCATCTAAGTCAAACACAAGCTCCCATCCTCACCCCGCTACTGTGCCCAACTGACTGACTCTCTCCGTAGCAATTCTCACTGTCTGCAGCGATGTATTTATTAATGCTCACATTAATGGTCTGGCTGTACTCCTGGGCCACAGAGCTTCTTTGTTTAATTCTCCAATGTGTATTAAGAACCCAGAACACAATGCTGGTACGAGGTCAACATTCAAAGACTATTTGTTGGGGTGCTGAAGGAGAGAATGGCACTAGAGTGGTTGGTGGTTTTTGTGGCATGGAAATAAGTTCCAGAATCAGGCTGGAGTCACCACAGGGGACAAGTCTTGAGAGGAAACAAGGACCGCTCCCCAAGCAGTGTCGGGTCCTGCTCTTTTGCCCAACTCTGCTGAGGGGGACACCGGGCTGCTTCCATGGAGAGAGCCTGTCAGCATGGGCCTGGCTGTTGCTGTCAGTGTCCAGCTGGGGGCAGAACCTGGGGACAGGTCCTGCTGGGGCTTGCCCCACTTTGTGGTGCCAAGAGGTCTGGCTGGATCGCATCAGATATAAGGGAGTTTTTGGCAAGCAAGAAAGAAGCTAGCTGAGCCACAGCAAGAACAAAGTCAGCCTCCCACCTCCTCCTCCCCCACACCCAAGTAGTCTGCTGAGGAAAGCCGACTGGTGCTGGGTTAAAGAGAGGATTATTCCGCTGAGTGCAGTACTGCACACGTGTAATCTCAGCTATTTGGAAGGCTGAGGCAGGAGGATCATGAGTTCTAGGTCACCCTGGTCAATTTAATAAGGCTTTATCTAAAAAGAAAAAATAAAAAGGGCAGGAGCTGTAGGTCAGTAGAAAGTGCTTGCCTGACATGCAAGGCCCTGGGCTCAGTCCCCAGTACAGTGGGTGTGGTGCGGGTAGGGGATTATTTGCCATCTAATAATCAGGTATTTGGGGGCAGATTTTTTCAGTAGGGTATAAAACAGGGCATGCATAGTATATTGTTTCTCCTTTGGTCTTCCTGATAGCAGCCATTGCCTTGAGGTCTGGGTGACCTGATTCTTTTAAGGGAGCCCTTGAAATGCTGATAAGTGCTCAGTGGAGGACCACACAGAGGCCTCCCTCACCCTTGCTCATTTGCTCTTGTCAGTGCTGCCCTTTATGAACTGTAAGACTTGGCGAGACTTCTGGGCAGGAGAGAAGACAAATGGGGCAGGAGTCCTTGCCTTGGCCTACACAGGACACATCATGGTCCTCCCTTCGGGATTTCTAGACAGTATGAACCTAGAGGGGGGAAAGAGAGCTCTGCTTATTCCTACGAATCTTCACACCTGAGATGTTTATGCAATGAGCCTGCACATTTAAAGAGACTGAAGTTTTTTCCCCCTCACTGATGTGAGCTCTTTGGATGGCATGGGTTTGCTCTCAAGTTTTATTTTCTGGAAAGAAAGTCAAGACTGTTTATTGTTGACATACTATATCCCAAGCACTATACTAGGCAATATGCTGTCTCATGTCACATTAAAATGATTTCAGGCTATATTATTATCCCTCTTCTATACAGGAGAAGATGGAGATTCAGAAAAGTAGAATATATCTACTAAATTTTCTCAGTAAAGAGGCTGAGTCAGAATTTGAACCCAGGATTTCCAGCTTCTAAGCTGGCATGTTTTTCCCATTTAGAGCCCATTGGGAGCTGGAAGGGCTGGAACAAATGGCAGGATGACCCGAGAACTTTGCTTATCAGTATGAATCTAGTGCTGAAAAGCGTTTGCTTGTTTGCTTTCACTGGGGAGAAATGGGTGGAGGGTTAAGCATGAAAAAAATTTTTTTCCTGGTGTCCAAACTGATCACATCCTCATCTTTTCCAGACAATCAGAGCTTCTGTAAGTAGGCCATCTTGTTACTGTCATCGCTGAGACCTTGGGAAAACTTCCCCCCAGTTTGGCCCAGAATTGGCCATCCAGGGTGGCAGAAGGATCTGCATTACTGGACAGGAAAGCTGTCATGCTTTTTCAGTCCTGCCAGGAAAAGTAGGGGAATAAAGGAAATGATAGTCAGCTTGTATGCGTGTCTCCTGCCCTAAACTAGGGGAGCCCAGTAGAACAGAAACCCCAAAGCAGTGGTTCATCTGCGGCTCCTCACTCAGTCTCCCGGCCTCTATCCAGCCTCTCCTTCTGGGGGAGAAGACAGCCTGGCCTCCCCGCTGTGGGACAGAACATGCTCTCTGGGGCCCTTGACAACCCACTCAGGGAGAGTGCCACTTCCTTGCTTGAGATGTATTCGTCAACTGTAATCATACTGCAAGTGGAGTCAGCCAAAGCGGTGGCTATTAATAGGGAGATGAAGAAAGCTGACTCAGAAGGAAGCTGACTTAGGCCGGCGGGGAAGATCCTGGCCACCTTGGTCTACAATCCTTCGTGAGAGGTCAGTGCAAGGCAGACCTGAGCGCATTTCCATCCTGGGCAGCAGTCAGCAGTATCTGGATTTCTCAACTTTGGAAATAGAAACCTGAAGCAGTCCTGATCAAAGGGCTTTTTCGTGTCTTTCCCTGGTCCCGGGGGAGGCTCTGAGCCCTGGGCATAAATAGCTTCCTTAGCAGTGACTCAGCCTCGTCTCCGGTCAATGCGCCTTGGAAAGCAGCACGGGGCTGCATTTCTGTGGGCTCCCTTGGCTGCCGAGCCAGAGCTGACCCAGGCCTCAGCTGGCCAGGGCTCCCCACTGGCAGAGACATCCGAGTAGGGTGATCTTGTTTCTGGCCACTCAATGAGGCTTGGGGATGTGGCTACTACCGAAAGGTGGAAGTGGGGCAAAAGAAGACAACAAATGACGGCCTCAGACTGTGGGAAAAAGATGTAACTCTCTATAAATGCAACGCATTTTGGAGGGAGCTGAGGTCTTAGTCTTTTGGTAGACTCACCATTATGTGGCAGCAGCAAGCAGCATAGATCCCCAAACCAGGCCTAGGACACCTGGGTTCATGGTCTCTTCCTCTGTTCCAGCCCCCAAACACATGCCCTGCATGTGCCACCTCCTGTCTGCCTCATCTCACCTAGCAGGAGGGTGTTGACATCCTTGTCCTCAAATGGGAAAAAGAGTTCAAAAAGGTGGAGTGACTTGGTCACATAGCAAGCGAGTGACAAACACAGAACTAAACCCTCGGTCTGTGTGATGCCAGGGAATGGGGGGCTGCAGGCAGCCCCCTGTGTGCCCCAGTAGCACATCCCCATCCTGTGCACTTCTGGCTGACCCAGGGGTCATCCACATGGTCACTTGGAGGCCAGCAATGGTGGGGGGTGGGGGGTCAGGGAATGTATGCTGCAGTCTTCCCACCTTTTCCAGTGTTGGATATGCCTAAGTGTCTTTCCTCATCCTAGAGGATACATTTTGGTTCTCTGAAGGAGGTTCGAATGAAGATAGGATAAGGGTGTATTTTCTCCCTCTGCTAAAAGTATCTATTAAGCACCTAATGGGCTCGGCTTTGGGCGCCCTGGGCCCTTTCAGATTAAAGAGCAATTGAATGACATCATTGACCCAGTACTTTTCTCTGCTGCTTTCTGCATGTCCTCTATGTAATTCCATGTGATAAGAACCGTACACACGTGTCTGCCTCCTCAGAGTTACACGGATGTCATAACTGCACACTTACGTGATTCTCAGAATATCTTTTTACCTGGAGCTTGTCCCTAGCACCTCAAAAACAAAACAAAACAAAACAAAACAAAACAAAACAAAACAATCTTTTCACAAAGTAAAGAACCTATCAGGGAGTGGCTTTCCTTCCACCGATCGTCATTTAGGTTACTTCCTAGAGCATGGCCCCAGACACCCGGTCCCAAGTTCTGGTGGTACCTAAGGAAGAGTTCTCAGCACCTACCTCTTAGGAGTTCTAAAATACAGAGATGGAACTGGGCTGGGTTTATGGGAATTTATCACTTTATGGCCATGCCATTGCTCTAAATGATCCTGAGAAGACTAGAAAGTAATTTCCAGACCCATAGTCTCAAAACTTTTGTTTTGGTTCCTATGTACTTTTTTGGTCAATTTTTTCTTCATTCTGAAAGGCAAGGAATTTAACATAGTGATAACCAGAAAGCTGGAGGTTCAGCCAGCTCCTCTTCTCACCATCCTCAGTTAATTAATCCTCACTCTACCTTGAACTAGGTCACCCATGCGCCATACTGGGGCCTGAGCTGGCTGTCAGGGGAGGCCGCTTCCAGGCTGGCTTTGCCCTGCTGTCCCGGGCTGGGTGCAAAGGGACCGTGTTTCACCTTTGCGTGGGATCGCCTCTCCTCTCTTCCTGAGAGGTGACCATGTTCAGATCTGTGGGTGGAGAGGAAAATCTTCTCTTCCAAAAATAATCTTTTCTGCAATGGGGTTTGAAGCTGGACCAAGCTGCTAGTGCTATTTTTACTCAGCTTGCAGTTCAGGGTGTAAATAGCAACTCTGGCTTTTTTTTTTTTTCCTTCACAGCCAACAACAGCAGTCAACCTCTTTGAGGCAGAGGCATCTCACACAGAGGAGACAGGAGAGAGTTTGCTCTCGGCCCAGGTAATGATTCCTAGTGGGTCAGGACACACACCTGAGAGGCATCTCCAAGGTTCTGCTAGCTCCCGCTCTGCTATAAACACCCAGCCCCAGGATAGCAGCTCAGGCCGAGGCTGAGTTAAAGAAGCACATGCTGCATCCTGAGGGAAAAGGCAGGCCCATAAATCCAAGCCTGAGTTCCCTGTGGTTCTGGCAGCTTTCTCGGCTCCAGCTGACTCTCGGCTTCACTCCCCATCCCCTGCATTATTACCACGAATTCCCTCCAAGGTTGCTGCTGCCTTGGGAATGTCTCTTGCCTCAATCCCGCCAGATCAGGAGCTGAGGAAAGACAGAGCAGAAGTCTACTCAGAATGGAGAATGTCTCTAAAAATAGAATCTACTGGTTCTCCAGCGAATGGAGGCCCACAGCCTTCAGCACTGTGGAGCCTGCAGAGGTCATGGCGAGGGGAGGGCTTCCTCCACTCCCGGGTGAGCAGGAGCTTTGGGAAGCTGACCAAAGCCTTGGTCTGTGTCCCTAATCCCAGGGGCTGAGTGAGAAGTGGAGCTGCCTAGGGGCCCCTTGCTTGCTGACTAAACCAGCAAATTCGGAGGGGCACCCATCACAGCGATTCCCTACTGCTTCTCCTCTTGGGAGTGATCAGGCAACAGCTGCTTTTCCCATAAGCCAGATTTCTTACCCAAATCTGCTGTTGGGATCTTTGGCCTGAAATAAGAAAGGAGTTATGAGCCATCGGGGTAACAGCAACTTCTCATAGAACTGTCCATACCCTTCCTTTAGGTACACATCAATCAGTCAGTCAATCCAAACAGTCCTCAAATATCTACTGCAGAGTCAGGACTGGGCATGTGGGCAAGCGGTTCAAATTTCAGGTTCTTCCAGCTGGTTTTGTAGGAGGTAAGAAAAAAGGTCAGAGGATAGGTAGGCGGCTAAGTGATCCCCCAAGCAATTTTTTTTTTTTGGAAGTGGTCCCTGCATAGCATCTTTGGAATTGATTCTGGGCAGCTGTTAATTGCAGAAGTCACTGCCAATTATTGATGGCTAAAGTGGCATCAAAGAGCTTCTGATGGTAAAAATAGGGGCAGGTAAGAGCTGAGCGAATCGCTTTATATCTGAGAGGTGAGGGTGGGAACATGCTGTCTCAGTCCACTTTGCCCTCGCTTTCCATCATTAGCTGGGTTCTCTCCCAGGACTGGCCAGCAGAGTGACCTCCAGCAGAAAGCCCAGCAGGGAGCTGTGCAGCATTAGAACAAAGCTTGGTCTAAGCAGCTAAAACAGAGGAGATCCACGCTGGGGTCAGGGCACCCCGGTTCTCACAGGGCTCAGTCACATTAAACAGCTCACGCTGCAGTTTTCAGTAAAATTCTATTATATTTTAACTATACTTTCAGTTAATTTGGGGCTTTATTATTGTCCAGTTGAACTGGTAATGAATTCACCCATTAAAACTAACAAACAATGATTTCATGAGGAAGCCTCTTAAAGCCTGGATGGTAAATGTTTAACTTAAAACTCAAAACAAAACACCTCAGAAAAGTGGTGGGGGGGAGTATCCTGCTGAATAAAACCCAAAGCATGTGGCTGGCTGACTGATGTGTTTTGAATAATGCTCACAGCCCCAACATTGACAGTGGGGAAATTGGGGACCCGGTACCAGACTTCCGACGTCCAGTATTCCCCTGTGTTTTCTGAAATCCATCTTGAAGAACCATCTCCCTTTGTACCATCAAGAGTTAAACTTTGGTTCTGCTCTGCTGATGACTAATACACACTGTGTGGCTCTGAGATCATCGAGAAAGAAACTGACAGCCGGCGTGGGAAGCCTGTGAGATTTCAGCACTCTTGAAATGTCTTTGATGGGCACAGTGAGCTAGCACAAGGGTTATGGCCACCCAGTGCCCCTGGTTGTGTCGTTTTGATATGAATTCTTAGTCCTCCCGTGAAATTTTGCATAATTTTAAAGGAACACCTCTGACTCCTTTGGGAGCATCGTATTGCCGGGGCGTGTGAGTGATTGCATGGAGAATGATGTTTTATATTCACACCCAATCACTTTGAACCCGTGTTGACTGAAGAGTCAACAGAATCCACTGAACTGATTGAATCACATGTGGCTGGCGTTAGGGAGGTGGAGTCTCCACTCCCATGCCCTCTGTTCTGCAAGGAGTCCCATTAGCACAGCCTTCCCCTCCTCCCCCCCCCCTCCCCCCCCCCCCCCCCCCCCCCCCCCCCCCCCCCCCCCCCCCCCCCCCCCCCCCCCCCCCCCCCCCCCGCACAAGAAGGAGGAATTTAACTCGACAGGTAAGCCCCGAAGCAGCACCGGGCCTCTCATCCTCTTCCCTTCTCCTGGGTGCAAGCTTAGCTCCCACAGGGTGGGAAGGGGCCGCCCAAGGTTGGCCTGGCTGCCAGTCCCAGAGAGGCCCGTTAGTCTCCCCTTGGGCAGCTCATCTGACTGATATGACAAGCCCTGCTCTCTAACATCTGCTTTATTGATAATAAAGGTTAATGGCTGGGGGTTTAGCTCAGTGGTGTAAGTGCCTGCTTGGCAAACTCGAGGTCATGAGTTTGATCCCCGGCACCAAAACAAAACAAAGCAAAACAAAACCCTAGAGTAATAATAAAGGCTATTTTCAGTTTGCAAACAGCTTCCTTCTGTCTTCTGGTTCAAGTCTTGCAGAGAAGGAAGGGGCTTGCAATTTTTAGGCTTTCTCTAAGTCCCAACATTGTTACCAGGGGACCTCCGGGTGAGCAGAAGATGCTCTGTGCTGAGGTGAAATCTGGCTTCCAGACCCATGTGGTCACTTTCCGCAGAGTCGCTCCGGGCTTCTTGGCTGGCAGGTGAGCACAGAAGTTTCTACAAGGTGTTCTTCCAGCTGACAAAGTTACTCATTGACTGCCAGGGGTACAATGGTGCAGTGGGGTCAGAATCTCTGCCTTCCCGCAGTGTGCGACCTGAGTGTTATCAGTTGGAATGTTTAATGTTTCAAGTGAAATAAAACGATTTCAAACATGCTGCAGCAGTCAAGGGAATTTACTGGCTCAGTGGAGATCGAGGTGCAAATTTGATCCAGAACTCAAACAACACAGATCCATTTCTTGGCTCTGCCTTCTCTGGGTTGGATTCACTCTTTAGCCACCACACCACACAACACCTCCTCTCTGCTGCCAGCTCTGAGCTCGCCACATGGGCTGTGGCAGACCTGAGACACCACTTAACAGCCCGGGAAGGCTCCAAGGCCCCACAGGCCCTCAGATCCCTGAGGCCGACCTTGCTCAGCCCATCTTAGGGTCCTGGGCTCAGCATGGCAGGGTGCGGAAGGGCTTCTGTGCAGGGCGCACCGTGGGAAGTGGGAGCTGGGCCCTTCCACTGGCTCAGATTTGGGCACTTACTAGGAAGGGAAAAGGGGCCACCACCTATAACTGTCTTTTTTAGAAGAAAAAGACAATAAATAAAGTTATATTTCTGCTCTGAGGGAACAGTTCAGCCTGCAGAAAATGGAGACATGCCATTAATACCTGTCAAGTTGAGCACAGGAATCAGACATTCATGTTCCCAATTCTGTGCAGGCCTTACACACAGCAAACCCTTCAAGATGGTATAGGGGTTAACACCTTCCCCTCCGCCATCTCCACCTTCTGTTCCTCCTTCTCCTTTCTACATTGTTGGGGATTGAACTCAGGGTCTTTCCACTCTGTTATAGCCCCAGTCCTTTTAAAAATTTTTATTTATTATTATTAATTATTATTATTTTGCTTATTTGAGACAGGGTCTCACTATGTAGCCCAGGCTGGCCTTGAACTCAGAGTGATCCTCCTGCCTCTGGTGTGTGTCATCACTCCTGGTTCTTTTTTTATTCTTTATTTTGAGGCAGTCTTGCTAAATTGTGATCCAACTTGTGATCCTCCTGCCTCAGCCTCCCAGAGGGCTGAGATACAGGCGTATACCATCATGCTCTACACTTGGCCTCTTGATCTAGTCTCCTGGTAATGGCCCTTGGATTGGATTCTCCTGCTCCGTCATCCCTTTCCTCTTCAGGAAAGGAAGTTAATATATGCATATATATAATTATATACTGTTATATGAAGAAATATATATAGTGGGAAGAATACAAATGATAACTGAGGTAATCTCCACAAAGCAAAAAGCATAAATCACTTAAGCTATTTGTTAGTGTACATTCACTCTGCTTCCAGATTGGAGGATATTCATTCAGCAGAAGCTGGGCTTGTAATCTAAGCACTCTGGGAAGCAGAGGTAGGAGGATTATACATTTAAACCCAGGCCAGGCAATTTAATGACTTAGGAGACCCTGTCTCAAAATAAAACAAGGATGGAGATGGAGCTCAGGGCAAAGACCCTGAGTTCAATTCCCAGAAACAAGTTTAAAAAGGGGCCAAGCATGAAGGTTCAGGGTTCAATCCCATGTATGGGGGGCCAGTATTCCGTGGCACGCTTTAGAGGCTAAACATTCGCCACACTGGGGACGAGCAGCGCTACATGAGCTGTGAGCATTCATTGTTCTGAGTGCAGAAGACCTGTGAAGTGAGGCGTAACCCGGATGCCGGCCACACTGGTGCACATCTGTAATCTTAGCATTGGGAGACTGAGGCAGGAGGATTGGGGCTACAGAGTCAGACCCTGTCTCAAAACAAAAACAAAAATAAAAAGATACAAGCCAAGAAGGGTGTGGTGGCTCACACCTGTAATCCCAGCACTCAGGGGCAGGAGGATCCTTGTGAGTTTGAGACCAGCCTGAGCTACAAAGTGAGCTCAAGGCCAGCCTGAACTGCATGGCGAGACCCTGTCTCAAAAAGACAAAAAAAAAAAACCCCAAAAAACAAAAAACAAGATACAACCCAAATAAACTGAAAATGGACAGAAACAATCAAACCCACAGTGTGGGAAGGTACTCTTCATGATACTGCAGCCAGCTCTCAGAGCAATGACTACTTGCTAAACAACTTGAGAATTTCACTGTGCCCAAGCCAGCCTTATTTTGGCATTTAACAAATACTTTTGGGTTTGCCTGTCTTGGTGGCACTCACCTGTAGTCTTAGCACTTGGAAGGCTGAGGCAGGAGGATCACTGTGAGTCTGAGGCCAACTTGGGCTACAAAGTGAATTAAAGGCCAGCTTGAACTATATGGTGAGAATCTGTCCCCCCAAAACAAAACAAACATAAGCAATAAACATTCCTGGGTATCTACTAAGAAGCTACAGCAGGAACACACATAATCAATTTATGTGACAGGCCCTGAAATCCTTTTGAAAATAAAGAAGGGATGTTCCTTACAAATTGGTGAATCGTAAGAAACCATATACAGAGCTAAGAGAACTAAACTATGACATCAGTCAGAAAATGCAAAACTACTTTCATTTTAGGAGAAAAAAATTGGAGAAAGCCTATGCTGTGCCTTGGACTGAGTGAACCCACCTTGTGTGAAACCAGAATACATAGAGTTAAATCAGAGATTACGATCAATTATACAGTATTTTTTTCCCACAGTACTGGAAATTGGACCCAGGATTTACACTGAGCTATATCTCCAGCCACTTTATATTTTTTATTTGAGACAGGGTCTCACTAAGCCACTATATTGCAGAAACTTGGTTCGAACTTATGATCCTCCTGCCTCAGCCTCTCAGAGTACTGAGATTATAGATGTGTACCCTCACTTACAGTTTTTCAGTCTTTTAAACAAATATGACTCAGTTCTCTGGACACTGGCACAGTGGTTTATTTGTATCTTACTGCTCTTATTCTGATGTACATCACAATCAATTATTTATTCACTCAATTATCCAGTTGTTCACTATTGCACCTTGATGGAAAGCTTGGCATGTGTCAGATGCAGTACTGAGGGTCAGGCACAAAGCAGTGAGGCATGGACTGCAGGAGTTCTGCAGACTCAATTTCCAGAGTGCTCAGAAAGCCCTGGTAGAAGAGCCCAGGCAAAGAGCCCACTGTGAGCTGAGGGTGAGGAGGGCAGCAGCACAGGCAAGGGGCAGGGGCTACACTTTGGGAAGAGGCTGCTGAACAGGCAGGTGGAAAGAGTATCAGGTGGACTCTCAGAGACCTTGTAGAGGAAAGGGGTTGAAGGATTTAAGGATGTATGACGTTTGGGCTTTAGAAAGACATTCTGGCAGCAGACTGAAAGAGGAGTTGTGATAGGGATGGGTTGGAGGCAAATAAATCAATAGGGAAACTATTCCAATAACTAGATTGTATCGCAATCCCTGATTTGAGATTATACTACAAAGCTACTGTGACAAAAACTGTGTGGTACTGCCAAAAAAACAGACCTGGAGATCAATGGAACAGATTAGAAGATGCAGAAACAACTGCAGATACACTAAGCCACCTTATCATTAACAAAGGTGCTGAACACATCCACTGGAAGAAAGACAGCCTCTTTAATAAATGGCATTGGAAAAACTGGCTCTACACATGATGAAGATTAATGTTGGACCTGTATCTTTCACCATGAGCTAAACTAAATTTGGAAAGGATCAAAGATTAAATATTAAAACAGAAACATTAAATCTGCTGGAAGATAGAATAGGTAAAACTCTTAAAGACATTGGTGTAGGCAAAGACTTTATGAACAAAATCCCAGTCACACAAGAACTATCAGAATCAACAGCTGGGATCATATTTTATTTAAAAACCTTTGCACAGCAAGAGAAACCACCAACAGAGTGAAGAGACTATTCACAATGTGGGAGAAAATGTTTGCCAGCTGTTCCTCAGACAAAAGATTACTATCAAGAACATATAAAAAACTCAAAAAAAATCAGACCTCCCAAATTTAAAGTCCCAGCCCAAAAATGAGTATCTGAGATGAATAAACATTTCTCAGATGAATAAATAAAAACAACAAATATATTAAAAATGTTCAGCATCATTGGTTATTCAAGAGATGCAAATTAAACAACACTGAGATTCCACGTGACCCTGGAAAGAATGGCTAGTATCAGGAAATCAACCGATAATAAATGCTGGCGGGGTTGTGGGGGAAAAGGAACCCTTCCCCACTGTTGGTGGGAGTGAAGACTGGTACAACAAAAGTGGAAAGCAGTGTGAAGATTCCTCAGAAAACTAGGATTGGCGGTCCCATTTGACCCAGCTATTCCACCTCTGGGTATCTTCCCAGAAGAATTAAAAACATCATACCACAATGATATATGTGCACTCATGTTTATAGCAGCACAATTTATAATAGCGAGATCTTGGAACAATCTAAATGCTGGTGGACAGAGAAATGGATAGAAAAGTTATGGTATTTTTATACAATGGAGTACTACTCAGCCATAAAGAAGAACAAACTTGAGACTTTTATAGGTAAATGGATGCAACTTAAGACCATACTCATAAGTGAAATAAAGCAGACACATGTGTAAGCATTGTATTGTCTCCTAAGTGTCAGAAGCTGAAAGAAATAATATATGTATATATATATGAAAGATATATATATACATATAATGATAAGATAGTTATACTACTGATTTCTCTGAGTTCATTGAAAAGAAAGGTTTGTGCTACTATTGTTTGAACAATTAAAAGCAGATGCTTGTACTCTGAGTAACCAATTTGAAGATGACAATACACAGTATGTTAACCATTGTTACCCTCTATTTATTGTGTTTTGAAATTTTGTTAACTTTTTCCTCTTTAGAATAAAATTTAAAAAATAACTGGATAGTAAATGAGAAGGTCTCAATAATTGAAGGACAGGGAACAGGGCCAGGCATTGTGGCATGCTCAGGAGGCTGAGGCAGGAGGATTGCTGCAAGGTCAAGGCTAGCTGGGACTACATAGCAAGTTGAAAGCTAGACTAAAATTCATAGGGACAACTTGTCAAAAAAAAAAAAAAAAGGAACTGAATGTGTCCAAAGAAGAACTGGAAGACTGAAACAACAAAACTTCAATGTTGTGGCCAAGTGTGGGCTGTTCCTGTAATCCCAGCACTCAGGAGGCTGAGGCAGGAGGATTGCCACCAGTTGTAGGTGTGACCCCAGTTAGAGATAGCCTGGGTTACATAGTGAGTTCAAGGTCAGCCTAAACTAAAAAGCAAAGCAGAAGAGCTGGGAAAACCAGAAAACAGGAGGAAAAGACAGTCAAGTAGGTCAGAACTGCTGAGAGTTCTGGCTTGGCATCTGTGACATCTCCCTACTAGGAGCAGAAAGCCTTGATGTTTGGAGCCCTGGCATAGTACTGCATCAAGCCGCAGATAGACTGCGTGCTGCAGGCCACAGATAGGCACACAGATACACGGTGGTGACTGACGCTCACTGCCCAGACTGCACACGAGGAGGTGCTGCGATTTTTTTTTTTTTCTCATCAGTCTCCAGTGAACCTCCAAAGAGAGCAATGTGGAGCCACAGGAAGACTCTTTTAGAAAAATTTAAAGGAAATCCTTTGTTTTTAATATTTTTTTAATTTCTTTTCTATCTTTTCTTTGTTTTGATTTTTGAGACAGGATCTCACTATGTAGCTGAGGCTGGCCTCAAACTTGCAGCAATTTTCCTGCCTCAGCCTCCCAAATGCTGGGATTAAAATGTGCACCTCCATGCCTGGCTGGACAGGAATCTTAACTACAGAGAGATCTGCACTCTTGCTACTTAAAATGAGGTCCCTGAATCAGTAGGATCAGCATCCCCTGGGAACTGGTTAAGCAAAGAGAAATGTCAAACCCTACACCAAGCTTACTGACTCAGAATCTGTGTTTTTAACAAGACTCGCCTGAGTGATTGCCCTGCACATTCAAGGCCGAAAAACCCTGATCTACAAGATAGAAAACTGCTTAGCTGGTAAACTTCTGTTACTGTGTTGCAATCTATTTGGTTTTGCTTGACTGACTGATGCATAATCAGTTTGTTAGCCTCTGATGATGAAGTCATCGTCTCAGAAAGTAAACTCAGTCACAGGTTAAAACATTTCTAGTCTTCTAAACTTTTTTTCCTGGATGCTGAGAATTGAACCCAGGGCTTCACAATGAGCTACATTCCCCCTCCTTTTTTATTTTTATTTATTTATTTATTTATTTATTTATTTATTTATTTATTTATTTTGAGATAGGATCTGGCTATGTAGTTCAGGCTGGCCTCGAATTCATGGTGATCCTCCTGCCTCAGTCTCCCAAGTGCTGGGCTCAAAGGCATGTACCACCATGCTTGGGTCCTACTATAATCTTTTATTTTGAGACAAGGTCTTTCTAAATCATTGAGTCACCCAGGCTGGTCTCTAACTTGCAATCTTCCTGCCTCAGCCTCCCAAAGTGCTGGGATTACAGGCATGCACCACCACACCAGGCTTCTACTAAACATTTCTAAGAAATCTCCTCAGAGGCCTAATGTGCTGATCCATTTACAGGCAGGAGCTGTGCTGCTGAGCTACATCCCCGGCTCCTGATCCACTTACATAAAGGGTTTGCTCTCTGAGTAAAACAGCCGTTTTTCTCCCACTGTGGAGAAATACAGTGTACATAAATTTACCATAGTAACCATCTCTGAGTGTGCAGTCCTCAGTGGCATTAAGTACACTCAACATTGCTGTTCCTTCACCACCATGCATCTTCAGAATGTCCTTGTCTTTGCAGACTGAAACAAAACACATTAAACAAAAACCACCTTTCACCCCCCGCCCCCACCTCGTTCTGTGTGGAGGAAGCTGACTCCTGTAGGTGCCTAATATATGTGGAATCTTCCACTAGTTGTCTTTTTATGACAGCCAGGATTCTTTCATGTAGCATAATGTCATCAAGGTCCAACCATGTTGCAGCATTTTTCCTTCCTTTCATTCACTTCATTTTGTTCACATTGCAGGAAAATTTCTTTCCTAGAATTCTATGATGGAATAATATTCTCCTGCGTGTACCTAGTGCGTTTTGTTTACCATTCACCCACGGATGCAGCCATGGGTTACTGTTGTGAATACTGCTACTGGCGATTGAACCCAGGACCTTCACAATGAGCTGCAATCCCTAGCCCTTTTAAAAGCTTTTACTTTCAGGTAGGGTCTCCCTAAGACTCTAAATTGCCCCGGTTGGGCCTGAGCTTTTGATCCCCTGCCTCAGCCTCCTGGGTGCCAGGACAGGTGCACATTACCATAACCGGCCTAGAAAGATTCGTTCTTATAAATAGCATTAATGCCCTGCATACAGGTCCTCTCCCCTGCTTTCGTTATCCCTGAGAGGAAAGCTAAGCAAACATAAAACTCACAGGTAACGGGAGAAGTCTTCTACAGGCTTACTTTAATATACCAGTCTCCCAGTTGACTCCTCACTAAGAAAAGAGAGGTTGCTGTTGTTGGAAGCAAAATGTCTGTTTCATTTAATGTCTCTGTCTGCCAGCAGCGGCCTCCTGAATATAAACTCCGAACCAGAGCCAAAACATTAGTTTGTGAAGCTCCTCGAGTATTGATTTGGTGACACTATTCTCTCCCCGGCACGATTCCTATCAACTTAAATCATCTGTGTGAATATGGAAGCCGTTTCCCCTGGTGGCCCAGCAGCTGGTGACAAGCTGCTGGCTGAAGGCCTACAAGAGCCATGAGCAGTTGGCGGCCTGAGCCAACAAGGCCTTCCCTGCCGGTGTCGCCAGGCAGAGCACCTGCAGCCCCGCTCCACCCTGATTTCTTCGACCTGCAACGTAGCCCAGGCAAGGGGAAGAGCCGGTGGGTGAGCTACCCTGAAGACAAAAGCTACACAGCATTTTCTCCCCCAAATGACAATCTGAGAAGCTTCGTCCCCTTGTAAGCTATTCGTCAGACAGCCACTGGGGCGCTCTAACATGTGTCATCTCCTCACTATTTCTTTGGGGAGCAGCTCCAGGTCGTCGCAGTTGAGTGTGAACAGAAGAAGGTTACAATCACACCAGCTCATTTAGAAAGTGCACACTAAAACCCTGGATTTCATCTTCTATGGAATCACTTTTGCTTCACAAAGTGAATCTAGACCTAAAGGCAGGGGACAAGGATACATTCCTGTTCTGATGTTACCTCCAGGCCCTCGAGGATGATTAACTCGAGAAACTGAAAACACATTTGGCCTAATCGTTTATGGGATCTGATTCAGGGCTTTAAGGGAAGATTTGTACCACCGTTAAGAAAGGCTCCAGCAATTTGGAAGAATGCACACGCAAGGATTTTCCTTTCACTGGGTTATAAAAAAAGAGGTAGAAAATGCACAGGAAAGGCCGGGAGGAGGGCTCCCTGCATGAACGCAAAGAGAAAAGTTTGCATGCTGGTGGGCACCCTTGAAGAACTCCCACCGACCAAAGGAGGCCACGCACGCGAGGAGGTGGCGTGGGAGCCAGCGGAAGTGAAATCGTAGCCTACTGGACACCATGATTGGAACTTACTGATTGCCAGCTCCCAGGTTTCGCCCACTCCATCAACTCGAGCTGCGCTTCCTGTCCTGCCCGAGGCTGGGAATGTGTGCTTAGCACCCTGCTCCAGGCCTGGCAGCCTCTCACTACCTGTAGGAAGCCTGACCTCTCTTAACTATGCGGTCTTTCTTTCACACCCTGCCCAGTACGTGTGTCCTCTGTGTCCGAGCAATGCCCATGTGAATCAGTGACATCCATCTCGTCCTTCTTTCTTCCCTTTTTCTTCATTGCTGAGGATCAAACTCAGGACTTGTGTACCCTGGTCCAATGACATATTTCTTTTTTGGATTTGTATTAGCACATGCTGATAGTACATAATGATTACATTCACCTTGGGGAGCTGGTACATGTATTCAACACATCTTGATTCTTTTTCTGTCCCTTTCCCTCCCCTTCCTCTATTTCTTGGTCCCATTTTAATGATACTTTCTTTCCTTCCTTTTTCTCCTCCCCACCATTTTTTTTTTTTTTTGAGGCCAGGTCTCACCATGTAGCCCAGGCTGGCCTCAGACTCATGGTGATCCTCCAGCCTCAGCCTCCATAGTGCTGAGATTACTGGTGTGCACCACCATGTCCAGATAATAACATACTTCTTAGTGTTCACGTGCATGCCTTGTGTTCCTGAGCCAGTCTGTAAGCTCCTTGAGGTAGGGACTTTTGGAGGTGGAAGTACAGTGTTCATTGTTGCTCTTGGCCTCTTCCTTTGGATATCCTAAAGCAGAGCTTCTCAAACTTTAAATATGTGTGGGATCTTGCCAAAATGCAGATAGTGATTTAGCAGGAACTATTGAGCCCAAGATTTTATATTTCTAACCAGCTCCCAGGAGTTGTTGGTTGGAAGACCACACTGTCCACACGAAGCCTTGTAACACCCAGTTCAGCACTGTAACATAAAGCAGTAAGACTTTAGATCAGTAGCAGTTCAGGGAAAATTCCCCTTTTGAGACCTGATCCCCTCAATCGAATGCTACCTTGTAATGGAGCTTTTTCCCTTTGGTCACTGACTGTTCCTTACATGAACTAAGGCATGAGAACATGATTTTTTTGTTATGATGCAGTTGTTTGAATTTGTGTTTGAGTTCTAGGGATACATTTGGTTTCCCTAAAGTAATTTGGGAGGAGTGGTGAGTTATTTTGGGTGTGCATGACCAGCCCTGTAATGCTAGGCCACCCTTGATAAGAGCCACAGTTTTACCAACAAATCCCCTAAGGGGGCACATTCCAGCCTGTGTACCATGCTGTGTGCTGTAACTCCCCTTTCTGGGCCAGAAGTTCTTAATGTTCTCAGATGGGTTAGGTAGTCAAAGGCAGAAATAAAACTTACTTGCATATCCCTATGTCCCATAAGTATCTGTTTCCAGTGTAAGTCCTGCTCCATCAAAGGCAAAAAACAGCCTCTCCGCTTCACATTTGAAACTGGGGGGGGGGGTGCTACAGTTTGTATCTAGATGTCCTTCCAAAACCTCACACACTCATAGGTGGGGCATTTCAAAACTGACTGGATCTAGGGTGTGTGATACTGAGATTAAGGGTGTGTGGGTACTAAATTAGTCCACTGACTGGAATTAGCATAGTTCTGGGTGGCACCACCCAGAAAGCTGGTGGCCTAGATGGGCTAGAAACGGAAGGCAGGCTCACTGCCTTCTGCCTGCCCTGCATGAGCCGCTTCTCTATGATGGCCCTCAGCTGGGCAGCCCTGCCTTGGAGCCAGCCAAAAATAGATTAAAACCTCTAAAACTGTGAGCTAAAAAACCTTTCCTCCTTTAACTTTGAATGTCCAGAATTTTGTCTCAGCAATGAGAAAAGTAACTAAGACAGGGGGGAAAAATCTTTAACCACACTAAACAGACTTCAATAAATGCTTTTGAACCAGAGGGACGGACCAGAAGGATAAGATGGCACTAGTGAAACCATGAAGACATCTGCCTGCACTTTGACATGGCACCAACAGGAGGGTGAGCTGAGTCTCTCTGGGATTTGGTTTTCTTGTCTGTAATAACCAAGGGGTTGAAGCAGGGCAGGGTGGCACAAACATGTAATCCTGGCACTCAGGAGACTTGAAGCAGGAGGATTGCAAGTTTGAGCTGAGATTGGACAACTTGGTCGGATCCTGTCTAAAAAAAAAAGAAAAAAATCGCTTGAGATGGGGACACAGCTCATGCAAAGGCCCTGTGTTCAGTCCCCAGTACAAGGTAAGAGAAAAAAGTCAAGGCGTTGGGCTGGAAGATTCTACGATCCCCTAAAAGTCTGTGGTTCTAATTAAGGTACCAGGGGAAGGACAGAGAGACAGGAATTTCACAGCTGGCTACTGGACAGTGCCATGTGACTGGGAGTTCCTTGGCCAGCTCCTATCCTTTCTCTGGTCTCAGCCCAAGCTCCTGACCTCACAGGGGGACTGAGTTATCCCTTCTTAGAAAACCCAGGCGCCTCCCGTCGCCTCCCTCTGGTGCACAGCTCTGAGAAGAGGCGCGCCCTGTGCTGCCACCTAACGGTTCCAGGCCGCTCAGCGCAACCCTTCGACGCCGGTACCGGGGAATCTTCATCCGCGTCCACAGAACCCAGCGCTCCGAGCCCCACTGATGGAGCGGGTCTGGGACTAAGCACGGGAAGGTCTTTTTAAACTTTGTGATTTCCTCCTTGTTGTTATTTCCTATCTGTTTCCAGGAGTGACTAACAGTAATTGTTTTTGTTTGTTTGTTTGTTTTGTCTTTTTGAGACAGTTTCACTATGCCGCCCAGGCTGGCCTCGAACTGGCAGTGATCCTACTGCCTCAGCCTCCCGAGGGCGGGGATTACAGGCATGAGCCACCACGCCCGGCTACTGATTAATAATACAACTCTAAAAACAGGGAAGACCAAGATGTTTGACAGGCAGGAAAGCAGGAAAGTGGGGAGAGGGCGCCCCTGGGCTGGAGGCGAACAGCGCCCCGGGAGGCTGGCGGGAAAGCGGGCGGAGCGCGGCCCTCGGAGAGGAAAGCGGGGCGGGTCGAGGGCGGCTGCGCGCCGGGGCCGCCCGGGCCGCCGCCGCCTGTGTGTCCCGGTGCCGTCTGTGGACGCGGCGAAGGGAAGCTCGTGTGCTGTGCGGCCGGGCAGGGCCTCGGGAGCCGGGCGGCCCCGCATAAAGGGCCCTCGGACGGGCGTCTGTGGAGGGCCGGGGACGCGGGGCGCAGGCTCCCCGTCACCGCGGGCAGGAGCGGGCACGGTGGTGTGTAAGCCGAGAACTCGCACCCGGCCACGGAGGCGGCAGCTCTGCAGAACGCAGTGGTTATGGCCTCCACCGATCGTGCGCCTACGTTGCCAGATCTTTAGGATCTGAAGGGTTTTTTTGTTTTGTTTTTTTCGGTTTGGTTTCTAGATTTTGTTTTGTTTAGCTGTCTTTTTGAGACCGGGTCTCAGTATGCGGTTCAGGCTGGCCTTGAGCGCGCTTTGTAACCCAGGCTGGTTTTGAATTTGCAATGATCCTCCTGCCTCAGCCTCCCGAGTGCTGGGGTTCCAGGAGTGTGTCACTACACCCAGTTTGGTTTTTGGTTTTTTGAGACAGAGTCTTTTTACGTAGCTCAGGCTGGTTTTAAACTCACCATGGAGCCCCAGGCTGAGCACCAACTCGCAACAGTCCTCCTGTCTCGGCTTCTGAGTGCTGGAATTACGGGTGTGTGCCATCATGCCTGGCATCTTTCAATTTTGAAGAGGAACTGGAGAGCTGTACTATTATGTGAAGTCTCCTTTATTAAAATATTGGTGCTAATGCTGCTTAGCAAGAAACAACACCCCTATGTCAGGCAGGCTTATTTAGCCAAAAGGCCAACTCTGAAAACTTGAATCTGGACGAATTTGCATTCCACAAGCTTGAAGCACTAACATTATTGTTTAAAGGCATAAAGAGTGTCAAAATAACAAATTACAAGCAAACAAGAAAATATCAGCTAAATGGAAGATGTGTGAAATGTTTTGTGTCTGAATTTGTTAGCACTATCATACCCAGAAGTCTACAGAACGAGCCAGTTTGTTAATTTTTCATAGGCAAACAGAAAGCTTTGGATGTGTGCATTCAGTAACTCCAGAAGCATTTATCAAGAACCTGGTATTGTTTACTACAGATCAGCCAGGTAGTAATTTAGGATTTCAAGGCTGTACAATCTTTGTTACAATTGCTCTGGTCTACTCTGACATATTAGCAGCCTTAGCTAATATGTAAGCCAGTTTCAGTTTCCACTCAAATCTTATTTACAATAGGCAGCAATGCAGATTCAGCTTGTGGGCCATAGCTGCTAATCCTTGATCTAGAAGACTTAAAAGATCTCACAGCTTAATACAATAATATTCCTTAGGGAAATACAAAAACTTTATTTTTTATTATTATTATTTTATTATATTTCATTAAAAATTTTTTTTTCTGGGCACAGGGAATCAAACTCACGACCTAGGCAGGCACTGTGCCACTGAGCTAAACCCCTGGTCCTGGAAATACATATATTTCTGTTCTGCTTAGTAGGACAAGAATTTTGGGTGTTATAGTATCCCTTTAAATTTTATATGTTTGTTTGTTTGTTTGTTGGTGATACTGGTGGTTGAACCAAAGCCTTTGCACTGAGCTACATCCCCAGTCCTTTTATATTTTTTATTCTTTAAGACAGGACTTGAACTTGAGATTCTCCTACCTCAGTCTTCCAGAGTGCTGAGATTTTAGGCAGGCACCACCACATCTAACTTGATTTTAAATTATATTTGTAAGTAGGGCACCCAAAGTCACTATTATCATTTAGCTAATAAGACAATCATAAGTATTCTACTGAAGTTGCTCTAAGCATTGGAGCTGATGCTGGTCCCACCTTGTTGTGAGGTTAGTTTATGAAGGCTATAGGAGTATGAATTTAATGTAGGATAATCTTCACGAAGGATCCCACTTACATGGGAGAATGCTGATGCTTTGACTGTTATCTCAGTGGAGTGATTTGATTCTTCACTTTTTTTTTTTTTTGGTACCAGAAATCAAACTCAGGACCTTGCACTTGCCAGCCAGGCACTTTGCCACTGAGCTGTATCCCCAGCCCTCGACTGGCAATTTTTGCTGCGATTTAAAACTGTTGTTGAAGGCCAGGTTTGGTACACGCCTGTAATCCCAGCACTGGAAGGCTGAGGCAGGAGGATCACTGGAAGTTCAAAGCCAGCCTGGGCTACATACTGAGTTCAAGGCTGCCCTGAGCTCTACAGCAAGACCCTGTCTCAAAATAAAATATAAAATAAAATAATAAATAAAACCTTTGTGGAGAGGTGACATAAAGCTGAAGACATCCATTTGTCTCCTGAGTCCTGTCACACTCACTACCAGAACCTTCAAAAAATATGATGGAAAGGTAACAAGCAGTACAGTAGGTAATTTTCATCCTGAGGCCTCCAGTTCTTCTCCAGGGCTCCAGGACGCGGGACTCATTGCAAGGCGCCTGCTTACGAACAGCAGCCACACAGACCGTGGCTATGCCGCTTCTTCAGAAGCCACTGTTAGCAAATGTTAGCTACAGATGCCTGACTGTGTCTGTGGCTGTGGGAGACACTTTTTTAAGTATCCATAAGCCATTCATGGTCCCTTTCTCCTCTGTGGTCATCTTTTTTATTCCATTACTGGCCAAATGGTATAAGCAGCAATATCCGCTTGTGACTTACAACAAAATTTTCTGGTAAGTATGATTCGATTTGGCCCACTAACCCTTCCTTCTTCATCTATCTGTCTATCTATCTCCTAACTATCTATCATCTATCTATCTGGCATCTATAAATTGACTGATTTATTTATCATCTATCTACTTATTTATGTTTTTGTCATCCTGGGGGTTGAATAGGACCTTGGCATTCAACTACAATATGGTCCTTTGTGGGTTTGTTTTGTTTTGTTTTGTTTGAGACAGGATCTTACTATGCAGTGTAGACTGGCCTTGAACTCACTATGTAGCCCAGGATGGCCTCAAACTCACAGTGATCCTCCTGCCTCAGCCTCCCAAGTACTAGGATTACAGGCATATGCCACTGCACCTGGCTTATTATGATTTTTTTTGCCACCATTTTAAAATTTTATTTAAAGAGAAAAACAAAAACAAAACAGAAAAAAGGGTAGAAAAGTACAGAATTTCAAAAAACAATAAACAGTAAGAAATCACTAGTTAATAAATTACATATTGTCTTCTTAGATTTAGTTGTTCAAGTTACAAAATTAAAGCATACAGTGGACATTCAAACAGTGAGGCTGCAACAGTTTTGTTCAACGATCCAACAAAAACTCAGCAACATGGTTATCAATCCTACATACTTAAACATATACGTAGTTATATCCTTTAGAGCACTTTCTTTTCCTCCTTTTGCTTTTAAAATCCATTATCTATTAATTAGATCATATTCCAGCTTGCTCAGTACCTTACTGATCTGTTCCGTTGTTATTTACTTTTTAATCACCTTATATAATTCTGTTGCTTTGTTTTTCAGTTTCTCCTCATCCATTCCCCATGGATCAGCTATGGGGGAGTTGGGAGTTTTTGGAGGTATTTTGTTACTTTGTTATCTCTCTTTTTTAAAAAAATTATTATTATTATTTATTTTGAAGGTAAGTAAAATACAGCAGAACAAGACAGGACAAAGCCAATTGAAACAGGGTAGTGAAATTGGTACAGAACCTCACAGCAGGTTACCAGGATATAGTAATATGTACAATAGTATATTTTGTTTTCTTCACAATAGTTGTTCTTTCAATCAGGTGCAGCAAAATGGAAGGAAATACCGAACTTATAAAAACAGAATATTGACTAGAGCAATACCATTAATCAGAACAGAGCAAAACAGTGATAACAATATCTGCCTTCAAAGAGATGGTAGAAGGATTTCCCCTTATTTGCTATATTGCATACATTGATCCTCCCAAGAAATACTCCGATCTCTGGCTCCCATTTGATACGGTGGGGGTGTGTGTGTGTGTGGATGTTTGATTCTTAGCCCGCGCGCCGGAAGGCTCACAGCCACTTACCAGAGTGGTGAGCTGGCTGCTTGTTTCCCCAGCGTCCCAGGTTCCAATATAGCATGGAGCTCAGGAAACGCCGATGATTCTTGCTCTAGGGCGGCTGCAGCTTGCCAGTATGGTTATATTTTAACATTATTGAGATAGGGTCTTGCAGTGTTAGCCAGGGGAAGCTTGAAACTTGTGGTCCTCCTGCCTCAGCCCCCCGAGTAGCTAGCATCACAGGCATGTGCTACCACGCCTGGCTTCCTGTGCCAATTTATTAAGTTTGAACTAAAGTTATTTAAAATCTTGTCACAAACTCAAATAACATAGAAAGATCAAAACCCATTGACTTTCTTAGGAAGACATGCTATTAGAACACATCAATGTCAAGTTCAAAGACAATGTTCTACAATACAGCTTCTAAGAAAATCAAAGGGATTGTCAAGAGATTTATTTCTAAACTTGTTTTAGGTAGCAACCATGTTATTCCAACAAATTATCTAAAAGACACTTGAAAATGTATGAATATATTCAACATTTTAGGGTTTCATGTGCCCCAAATCCATAATGTTTTGTGATGTATATATTAGATTATTATAGAGACCTTTCAAATCATATAGCCCTGACTTACCAAATTTAGGATAATGAAAATATCAAAAGTAATGATGGTAATGGATTATGACACATTTAACAAAATATAAAAACTACTAATTCTCAGTAATTAGGAAACATACCAGCTAATAAATATAGAAGATGATAGATTTTATAAGTGACTCAGGCTAGATCCCCGACATGATAGTTATGAGTAAAAGGATGTTGGGGAACGGTATAATGACACGATTGTGGAGTGACATCCATGCTTGTCTTCCTAGCACTTAGGAGGCTGAGGCAAGAAGATAAGGCTATGTGTTCAAGGCCAGTTTGAAGTACATAGTGAGTTCAAAGCCAGCCTGGACTACATAATGAGACCCTGTCTCAAAAACAAACAAACATGGGGCTGGGGGTTTAGCTCAGTGGCATAAGCTCCTGCCTGGCAAGCATGAGGTTGTGAGTTCGATCCCCAGTATAAAACAAACAAACAAACAAAACAGAAGACACCACAAAATAAATCCAAAGAGAGTGTACTATGAAGAAATCTATACTCTTTGTTGTTGTTGCAGTTCAGGCTGGCCTTGAACTCGTGTAGCCCTTGAATTTGGAGAGATCTTCTTGGCTCAAGTTCCCAAACGCTGAAATTACAGGCATGGGCCACCATGGCTGCCATCTTAACCCAGCAAGGAAACTTGGCATCACCCATGGCAAGACAATGGGTGGCCTTTTGATATTATGCACGAAGAGGTTAACAATATACCCTATGCAGAACCGATGGATGGAAAATGTTATACATCCATGCAATTTAATATGATTTGACAATAAAAAGAATAAAATGTTAATATATGAAATGACATGGATGAACCTTGCAAACATTATGCTAAGTGAAAGAAGCCAGTCGTAAAATAATGCTATCATGAATGATGTTCAGATAAGCAAATCTATTGTTAGATAAAACAGACAAGTAGTTGCCTAGGGCTGAGGAGATGGAGGAAAAGTGAGTTATATTTCTTTTTGGAGTGGTGAAAATGTCCTAAGACTCAGGTGGTGATGAACTGTATAAATCTGTATATATGCTAAAATTATTCAATTGTGCCACAGTGGTGCATGCATGCCTACAATCCCAGCACTCATGAGGCTGAAGCAGGAGGATCACCATGAGTTTGAGGCCAGCCTAGGCTACATAGTGAGTTCAAGATCAGCCTGAACTACGTAGCAAGAACTGTCTCAAAAAAACAAAAACATAAAAATATTATATTGTATACTTTTTGTTTTTTGAGACAAAGTCTTGCTTATATAACCTGGGCTGTCCTAGAATTTAAGCGATCCTCCTGCCTTGGCTTCTCTAGTGCTGAGATTCCAGGAATGCATCACCGTACCTTTTTCTTAAATTAAATACTTTAAATGGATTAATTGAATGGATGGTGTCATATGTGGATTGTGTCTCAATAAAGCTGTTAAAGTAATACAGTAAGTTCATTAGATTTTTTTTAAAAAAGGAGACTAGCATGTCTTATCTAAATAGATCTCTCTCCCAGATCCTCCAGTCCTCTATCCAACAAGGTGTTCATCCCACCAATCATCATTGTGTGTGCTTATCTGTCACCCCAACTGCATGAAAGGCCCTTTGTGGCAGTAACTTTGTAATTCACTCAGGGCCAGCTTCCTGGACAGGCAACTTGTGGGGTCACACAGCTGCCCGTGCTCAGAAGGGCCTCATGCTGGGTTTACTGCTCTGCTGCTCCTACCTTGAAGGTTTTTTTCTTTTTCTTTTTTTTTTTTTTTTTTTTTTTTGAGACAGGGTCTATGTAGTCCAGGCTGGCCTCACACTCATGATGATCCTCCTGCCTCAGCCTCCTGAGTGCTGGGAGTACAGGTCTTCACCACCACACCTGGATCCTATTTTGAGATTCTTAATATATAATTTGTACTAGCAATAGAACTCATGACCTCGTGCTTGCCAGGCAGCACTGTGCTACGACACCATCTCCCCAGTCCTCCTAGCACAATACTAATGCACACTTACTGTTCCTAGTCCCACTGTGGGAGAACTGTGTGCTGAGCTTCAGCACCAAGTTCCCCAGAACTCTCTATGTGCCAAGCCCTGAGTTACAGCTGGGGAAACAGGGAGGAACCTTCCCTGTCACAGCAGGGGAGCTCTTCATGAAGACCTGCTTGCTTTCTCCAGCAACGACAGAATCTGACTCAGCTGTACTTTTAGTCAGAGACAAACACGACCTTGGGATCCTGACCCTGTGAGTCTCACTGTGTTACAGGAAATGGCAGTTGTGGTCTGTGTCCCCACGGCCTCCAGTGCTTCCACAGTGTGGGGAGAAAGCCCGCTATGCTCTTCCTGTGTTCCCGGACTGTCACTGTGATGTCACTAATGAAAAGCATCTGTCCGCAGGGACAGAGCTCAGTACTAGGTGCTGCTGATAGGAAGGTGGGCTGGATCCTTAAAGTTGGGTCATGTGCTACGTTCAACTATTCAAGGAGTCTGCAGGAAGCAAGAACTCAACCTTGGGCACACCCCTCAATGGCCCAGGATGTCCCCATAATCTCTAAACATCAGTTGTTTTTGTTTATTTTTGTTCTGTTTTTATTTTGGTTTGTTTTGTTCTGAGGCAGCAATCCTCCTGTCTCAGGCTCCCAAGTGCTTGTCAAAGGTCTTAAAATTTTACATAATAATGACTCATGAAGCAAGAAGAAACTCTTCTAAGTTATCACAGAAAACAAATTTGGAGCATCTATAGCAAAGAACATTAATTTTAACAATATTTAAAATTTTCAAATAAGAGACAAAGACTGTAAAGGTGAAAATTTCAAACAAAAGTATAGTTGTGGTAAGTAATTTATAAAAAATATATTCTGTTATTTTTCCAGTTTGGTAGTGTCTTTGGTGAATTTTTTTTTTTTTTTTGCACAGGGTCTCACTATTTATGTAGCCTAGGTTGGCATAGAATTTGCAGCAATCCTCCTGCCTCAGCCTCTGGAGTGCTGAGATTACAGGCCTATGCCACCACACCCTGCACTTTGGATTTTAAATAAATAGTATGTTTCAATTTAATTATTTCTGATTTTATATTTTTCTCTTAAAAGAAGCTCTCCCACCCTGTAAACTGTTTCAGGCCTCACAAAACCTAAATCTGCCTCTGTGTACAAGAGTCCTGCCTGACTTTGGTGGTGCGGGCAGGGGCCTGGGTTTTATTCCAGGTTTTGTGGGAAGCTGTGAAGCGGCTCCGATGAAACAGCAGGCTCTGACTCCCACTCGCGCTGGGCTCTGCACAGTCTCAGGCATGGCTGTGAAGAGTGTGGTAGTGACCAGCACTGAGGGTCGCCAGAGCCTGTGGAGAAAAGGCCGGGACAAGGGCTGGGGCTGGAGGGGACAAACCCCATCTGGGAGAAATACTGGGGATGAGCCTGAACACCCCAAATGGTGAGTGCTGAGCTGAGGAAGCTGTGACGGGATCTGGGGATACTGGGGATGCTAGGAGGCAAGGTTGGCAAGGGGAGGAAAAAAAGATAGCAACAGGGATGGGGTTTACCTCAGCAGCACAAGTGCCAGCCTGGCAAGTGCAAGTCATAAGTTCAATTCCTGGTACCAAAAAAAAAAAAAAAAGGACAGAGAGATATAGCAACAGCAAAACACAGGAAAGAATATGGGGATGAGCAAAGGACAGTAGTAATGACAATAGCTGACACTTCCTTAGTGTCCACGTGTGCCAAGTACTGTGACTTGCTTGTGTTATTCCATTCATTTATGGACAAGTGGCCATCAGATCATGGCATGGGTTAAGCACTGGGTTAAGGAATACATTTTATGGATAGTAGGGAGCCACTGAAGTTTCTTGAGCAAATGTCAGCAGGAAACAAATGAGAATCCAGATTGCTTGTGGAGAGAGCCTGAAGATGCTGCGACACTGAGCCAGTCCTTACTGTGAAGAACCACATGCTTCTTTGGGGAGTCAAGCATCCAGAGCTCCCACCCAACCTCACAGGTGTCTGAGAATTCAGGAAAGGCTAAGAATCGTTGACCCAGGCAAGATGTAGGAGGGGGTTGGCTGGAAGGGCACAGACAGGAGCGCTCCCCTCGGAGTGGCTGACTTTCCTCAAGACCAGGAAATTACCGGCAGGGCTGAGCCTGCACCTCGAGCTGGAGTGTGAGTGACATTGTCGAGGAAAACAAAGAGGGCCAAGGACAGCTCTGTGAACATATTTCATCTGTCTGCTGTGCCTTCTCCTAAGTGCTTTCTGACAGATGATTTTTCTCTACACAGGAAACTCACATTTTGAACTTTAGTTCCTAAAATACATTAAATCACACCTCGGCTTGCGAGCGCAGGAGGGGCTGCACATAATGACTACTCATGTGGCTCATGTCTCATCTGAGGGAATTATCTCTTCAAAATGATCAGGTGCTTCTGACCCTGTTCTTCAGAGTGTGGGTAATTTTGAGCTAACTTAGGAAGTGTGTAGGAGAATTGTCAGCACTCAGAGGCCCTAGTTCTAGCCCTGTGTTAAAAAAAAATCTTGGGAACAGGCTGGGGATTTAGTTCAGCGGCACAAGTGCCTTCCTGGCCAGAGCGAGATCCTGAGTTCGATTCCCAGTACAAAAAAAAAAAAAAAAGCAAAATCTCTCTGGGGAGGAAAGAAAGGACTCGCTCATGCCATGGAAGCTGCGTAAAATGTTAGGCTACATGGCAAATTGCTCTCTTCTGTCCTGGATCAAAGGTCCTACCTCAGGCACTCTAGTTGCACAGAACAATTCCAGAGAGCCATTGTTTCCCCTAAGAGACTGTTTAACTTTGTGTGGGTGCCTTAGTTTAAGAAGAAAGAAACAGTAGGTCTTATCTATTGTTATGTAGAAGTTCCCTGTAGCTAATATCTTGGAATGTTTTGGAATGTTGCCTATATTATATGTGACCATCATGATAACATCTACCAAATGCTTATTTCAAATCAAGCTCTGGGTTCTGGCCATCTGGTATACTCACCTAATCCCCATTATGGGACTTACTTCATGGGCACAGAAACTGAAGCCAAGTGAGCAGGGTTCATTTCCCTGACCACCGTGATCATTCTGATTTCCCCAGGCAGACTCCTCTGCAGATCTACCCCCCAGATCCAGCCTTGTGACTGCAACCATCCACTCGAGGAGCCATAAGTAACAAAGCCACCAGGTCGCATGCTAACTCTGCTTGCCTGTGTACACACACACACACACACACCCACACTGCCCTAACCTTGCTGGTCTGGATGAAAATACTAGCTTCTTCAAACATCACTGGCTTCCCCAAGGTTGCAGCTGGGTTTGGCTCTACTAACTTCAGAAACTGCAGAGGCCCAGCTAAATAAACAAGCACTGGGATTAGCTGCACCTCACAAGGTGAAGCCAGTTTTAAATCTGCTTAAATAGGGATCCAGAGATGTCTGCACGGCTGGGGCCAGGGGCTGGAACTGAATCACTGAGGGAAGCAGGTGGCTAGGCAAGGCTAGATGTTTGGCAAAAGGCACAACTCAGATCATCAGAATCTGCCAGACATGGTGGGACATGCCTGAAATCCCAGCACTCCGGAAGGCTGAGGCAGGAAGATTGCAAGTGTGAGCTCCAGTTTGGCAACTTAGCAACTTAGCAAGACCCAGTCTCAAAATAAAAAAATAAAAAAGGGCTAGGGATGTGGCTTAGTGCAAAGGCCCAGAGTTCAATCCCCAGTACCACAAATTAATTAAAAAATAAAGCTAGGTTTCCTGATAGGAAGGTAGCGCAGTACTGAGAAATTCAAGAAGAACCAGGACAGGTGTCATAGAGTGACCTTTCTGTATCTATACCTCCTGTAACGAATTGAGTTTTGTCCTCCTAAACCCCAGTAAGGTTAAAAAGTCTTAAGCTCTAGTACCTCAAAATGTAGACTGATTTGTAAACAGATTTCTTGCAAATGTCAAGATGATGTCATTAACTAAATCACTAAGTTGACCAGGGTGGACTTGAATTTGGGATCCTCTTGCCTCAGCCTTCCAGAGTTAGCCCCAGGGTTATAGGTGTGCACCATCATGTCCCATATGGCTGGTGTTCTAATACAAAGGGACCTTTTTAAAGATATGTTATGTACATGAACCAATGCCCCACAATGGATGTGATTATTATATGCTGCAAAGATGTACTACTTTTTTTTAAACAGGAAAATTTGGAAGAATTTTCATATGATATTTAGAGAATATCATGTGAAAATGAAGGTAGGGACTAGGGTAGTGATTCTACCTGCCAAGCACAGAATACCAAAAATTACCAGCAACCCCTAGGTGCTGGGGGCGAGGTATGGAAAAGATTTCAGAGGAAACTTCTGCTGGCACTCTGTGGTTTTTGTAGCACCGGGGATCAAACCTAGGACCTCTAGCACACATTAGGCAAGTACTCTAACAGTTATGACATCCTCAGTCCTCTGCAGAGCCTTTGATCTCAGACTTTTGGCTTCTGAAACTGTGAGGGCATAAATTTTTGTTGTTCCAACCACCTAGTTGCTGACATTTTTGACAGTGGCCTAAGCATACGAAGCCACTCTTTTTCTTTAAACTCCAAGTTCTGTTTCCTGCTGCTTCTGGCCAATCTAGTCCTGGCTTCTGGAACCAAGGACTCAGCTGAGGCAGAGCTGTGGACAGCTTCTCAGTGCAAGTGGTCCTGGCTGGCTCCGGCTCTGCGGAGTTCACTGGGAGTCAGCAGGCAGAGGCAATGTGAAGTGTGGTGGACAGCAAGGGTCCCCAGTGTAGAGCTGGGTGCTAACTCTTCAGGGACTAAAATACTCAATCCAAATCTGGACCACGGATTTTGTTTAACGTGGCTTGCAAAAGTCTTTGTTCTCAGCCTGCTTTCCTGTCATTATTCAGGCTGTCACCAACTTGCTTTAGTTATCAGGTAACAGCAGCTAGTTGCCATGGTTACCTACAGTGCCATTCCTTGGAAGTCACAGGATTAAGCAAACAAGGCAGGGCCCCTGCACGGTGAAAATAACTGGGCCCCACGGTCAGCATGGAATACTGGGTGCGGCAGGGTCCGGGAGGCCAGCAGAGGTACAAACCCAACACATGGCACTTCCGGTGCTGTCTTCCTTAGCTAGAGGAAAGTGAGCTCATGTGGCTCTTGGATGGCCTCAGCTGGTAGGTGCAGACCAGGGTTTGGGCCCTGTTGCTAAATAGCTTCCATTGGTGCCTGGGGACCAGCGATCTGTCTGGGTTGCGTCAACCCCAGATGGTCAAGGGCACCATGGAGCAGTGGGGAGGGACTGGAGGCTGCCGACGGGCTGTGCCTCAAAGCAGCTGCCTCTGCAGAATCGTCCCCTCCAGTTTCTTTCTGCTGTGCTCTTGATTCACAGGTGGCTAACTGCCCTGCTTCTTGTGCTTGTCCTACACCCACACTTTCTCAGGAATCCCACGTGGAACAGGCCCTTCTTGAACTGCCTTCTTTGGGGTGAGACCCCAGCTGCTGCTCTACACTGCTGAAGGCTGCGCCCCAAACTCCTGGCCAGTACTTCTCCCCACGAGTGAGTGTGTCAAGTCCCAGAGAACTGAGCCAGTGGTCCTGAAAACCCTGCAATCTCAAGTGAGGGTGGTTCTTTGGGACTTGGACCTGCTGAAACAAAAGTGGGTGCTCAGTGGTTATGGGTGGGGAGTAGAACAGCAAAACCTAGAGAGGTTTTTTTTTTTTTTCTGAGACAAAGTCTCACCACATAGTTCAGGGTGGCCTTGAACTCATGGTGATCCTCCTACCTTGACCTCCTGAGCACTGGGATTACAGGTGTGTGCCACCACACCCGGCACAAGGGTCTAGAATTAAATGGGCTTTCCTACCCACTGAGGAGGACTTGCAGTTCCTACAGGTTCTGGCTGTCCTAGTGACCACCCTGTGCTCAGCCTCTGCACTGAGTTTAGGTAACACTTCAGATGCAGGGGATAGTCCTGGCTCCCCACAAAACTGCCCTCACTGTGGACACCAGTGCCAAGTTGGTTGTTTCAGGAACGCTCTCCCTTCAGACTAACTGGCTACTAATCCAGAGGTTCCCGACCGCCCTCCAAGGGACTCACAGAATTCAGGAAAGTGCTCTACTAATGGTTACATTTTATTAAGACAAAGTCCACAGAGTCAACCCAGTCAAGGGGCTGATGGGAGGGCAGAGCTCAGGAGGTGTCTGTCTGGCCCCCACTCGGGGATCACTGCATCCCCATGGAATTACTGAATCCAAATAGCCACAAATTTTCCCACCCAAAGAAGCTCAGGCAACGCTTTGGTGTCCAGGATTGTTATGGAAGTTCAGTCACCTAAACTGACATGAAGTTTCCATCACAAATCACAGGTTAACCTCTCCTGGAGGCCAAAGCCCCTGGTACACAAAAAATGGTCCTATCAGGCCCACATCTGGAACCTAAAGATCACCTGTCAGTAGCCAAAGGCAAAGGCCAGGCCTCTGTATGTAGAGTTAATTCTTCATTGCACAACAATTGCTCCTCTGATCCCTATCAGACTCGCCTATCCTTGTCCCCCACCCCCACCCCCACCCCCACCCCCACCCCCTGGTCACCATCTGTGTGTCCCTCACAGTATGGGAAGGAGCTCTCGCGATACTTGGCACAGTCTACCGTGAGCTGGGCAAATTGCTCCCATCCCTGCCACTATGGTGACAGATTTCATGTCTTTAAGCTGTTGTTGAGGAGGGACGTTGGCTTTATAAGAAGTTTCCCTTTGTGACACCAAAGAAAGCCTACAGTCTTCATCTGTTTATGAATTTTTCTTTTGCAGGGCTGGGGATTAAATGCAGGACCTCTCACTTGCCAAGCAAGTACTGTACCCCTGAGCTATGTCCTCTGCCCTTGCAACCTTCTCTAAATTCTCTGTGCTATCTTTATTTTTTGTGTTGTTTTTTGAGTCAGGGTCTTGCTATGTAATCCAAGCTGGCCCTGAACTCACTATGTAGCCCAGGCTGGCCTCAAACTTGTAGCAATCATTTTGCCCTAGCCTCCTGGATGCTGGGATTACAGGCGTGCACCATGATGCCAGACTTCCTATCTTTGTCCCTTGTCAAATTACATTTGTGCTTCCTGTGCTAGTCTTAGGCCTCTTGAGGTCAAGGAATTTGTCTTATTCATCTTGTCTCTCCAGGTATCCTGTAAATGTGCTTTTCTGACTGAGCACTCAGGAGGCAGAGGCAGGAGGACTGCCATGAATTTGAGGCCAGCCTGGGTTACATACAGAATTCAAAGGCAGCCTTAATTACATGGCAAGACCCTGTCTCAAAAACCAAAAGAGCACTTTTCCAGTATAATCTGCTCAGAAATACAGCTGCATTTAATATTTTTATTAGAGATGCCATTCACTGTGGCTGCCTACTTTTTAATAATAACAATACATATTTGTTTGAAAGACTGTTTGCAAAATTTATTTATTTATTTATATTTTGGTTTTTGAGACAGGGTCTTGCTCTATAGTCTAGGTTGGCCTTGATCTCACTATGTAGCCCAGGCTGGTCTTGAATTCACAGTGATCCTCCTGCTTCAGCCTCCTGAGTGCTGGGATTATAAGCCTGTGCCACCATACCCAGATCCTCTTTTAATCCTTGTACCTGTGAGATTGGTATCTTACTATTCCCCAGAACAGATGAGGAAACTGGGACACTGAGATAAACTTCCCCACAGTCATCTAACCCTGAGCTGGCCCAGCAGGGAGGGCATCGGGTGTTGCATCCAGTCCCAGGCCTCAGCCATCAGTCCAGAATGGAGTGGGGCATCCCAGCGAGACTGCTGCAACTGATATGGCAAGTCCCACCAGAACATTTACCTTGGAGTCATGCTTACAGCTGGGAATGAGATTATAAAATGAAATGATTCTGAATAACCTGCCACAAGCAAAAGTGAAAGCTGATGATTGTTATGGAGAAAGCACTAAAAGCAGGAAAATATATTGGTCCTATTTTTTTGTTTTGTTTTCACTTTTGAGATGTGGTCTCACTACACATCACTAGTTTCACTGTCTTTTTTCTTTCCTTCTCTGTCTTCTCCTTTGTTTTTTGGTGGTTTGTTTGTTTTGTTTTTTGCAGACAAAGTCTTGCTATATAGTCTAGGCTGGTCTTGAACCCACAGCGATCCTCCTGCCTCCACCTCCCAAGGGTTAGGATTACAGGTATGCAGTACCATGTCCCACCTTTATTTTTATTTTGAGACAGTGGGTCTTGCTAAGTCATTAAGCTGCCCAGGTTAGGCTTAAACTTGCAATCCTCATTCCCCAGTATCACAGATCGATCAGGCCTGCAACCTCCCAAATGAGCGGCAGCGAAGCCTTAAATACATGAGACAAGTGGTATGATTTTAGGGCTCCAGCAAGATCAAAACTCTCTAGCAGAATTTGAGATTCTCTGGGGGCTGAGACCAAGAACTTCTCTGCGCAGCCCCTATCTATTTGGCTTTCAAACAAGGGAAGGGGTCAGAATGGAAAACATGGGAAACTGAGGAAGACCTTGGGGGTGGTTCAAGGACTTCTCCAAATAACAGACTATATTAATTTAGGAGAAGTATTTTAGGAGAAAGTCTTCAGGTTGGCCTTCACTACAGGAGGGATGCCTCCACCTACAATCTGTAGTTAATTGGGGTGGGAGTCAGGGTCCTCAGCTGTGACCTTATCCTGTCCTTTGAGGCATCACAGTATCACAAACCACTACAGGCCTCAGCTGGGACCAGTGACCCATAGAGTTTCACCTATTATGGGTCCACTGCCCATTTCCAGACAGGGAGTCTAGGCCCTGGACAGACTCACAAGTAAACATAGAAAGCCAGTTGGTTAATTTAAAATCCTGCTCAGAGCCGCTTTGCAGTGATCTCTATCACCCCAGCCTCCCAGAGAGCTAGATTACCAGTACACACCACCACACATTTTGCCATGAATTGTAATCTTTATAGCTCCCCCTCTATATATTCTCATTGTATGGACAATATATTCCTACATTTTTTGTCAATTTATATTTTTATACATGTCATGCATACATATACTATGATTAAAATGTGACATGCTTGAAGATTCCTGTTTAAAAAAACAATCAATCTCTTGCCTGACCACTGTCCACTTCCCATTTCTACTTTCCAGAGGCAGTCACCTTGATTTTTAGCTGTCTCTCCTGACGTTTGTCATCATTTTTAAAATAAACTCCCTGGCTGATTTCAAATATAAGTATCAGTTTCCCACCATAATAGTTTAGGGTCTCACTTTTCCGTACCACCTTTCCCATGTCCATCTCTCTGAGCTTCCTGGAATATGCAAATGCGTCATGTCACGCTGGGAGGCAGGTGGCATGGAAGGAGAGAAGGTTAGCTCTTCCTTGCCGAGGATGGAAGAGGCCCTCGGGTCTGACCATGGGCAAGTGCTGAAGGGATGGCTGCCTACTTCGTGGCTTCTAACCATCCCTTAGGTGTTATTTAGTGGGGCATGGTGGTACGTATCTATAATCCCAGCACTTGGAAGGCTGAGGCAGGAGGGAATTGCCTGCGGTACATAGTGATAACCTGTCTCAAAACAAAAGCAAAAACAAAACAAAAGAACCCCCCAAAAAACAAAACCCAACAACAACAACCAAAAATGCTTTAAAATGTAATCTGTAGGCAGTTATATCCAAAAACAAATAAAAAGTCATGTAAAGCATATGCTGACTACACCAAAAATTATCAGCCTGGCTATGAAGATTTCAAGATGTGCCTGAAAACTCTTTGCTCATTAAGCAAGTCCCAGTGTCCCTGCCCTTTGTGAATCCGGATGAACTCGTGATCCCCCATGACCACAGGAAATAGCTTGTGGGACTCTAACCGGGTGACAGCTTCCTTCTTGTTCTCGGGCGGGAAGTCAGCCCCACATAAGAGATGTCACAACCTGGGAGCCTGCTGGGCTCCCAGGCACCTGCCATGAGTGAGCCCAGCCACATCTTCACGCAGCGGCAGCCTGGCCAACGTTTGATTGCAGGTACCTGAGAAATCCCAGGAGAACATGGTCCATCAGAGCACTTTCCAGTTTCCTTGTGCACAAAATCACAAGCAAATAAAATAATTACTATTCTATAACCCCAAATTGTTATGCAGCAGTAATATTAAATGAGCTGGGTGTAGTGGTATAATCTCAGCACTTTGGGAAGCTGAGGCAAGAGAATCACAAGTTCAAGCACAGTCTTGGTAATTTAGCAATTTAGGAAGATCCTGTTTCAAAACGAAAAAGGGGTAGGGATGTAGCTCATTACGAAGTCCTGGGTTCAATCCTCAACACACACACACACACACACGCACATGCCTGTGTGTGTAGACATGCCCTTTTTTTTAATTTTCACTTTCTCTACATTATCTCACTCACATTTTATGAAGCTGATATAATTACTGGCTCTGCCTCACAGATGAGGAAACCAAGGCCACACAATTTCCACAAGTCAGTGGAAAGTCCAGGACTCTTACCCAAGTATACCTAAGTCTAGAGCCTGCTCTTTCAATCTTTATGCTCCTCTATAATTGGGAAATTAGGCCTGGCAAAGTCCTTTATTTATTTATACTTGCTCCAGAAGGGATTTTAGACATCTGTTTAAGTAATTGTCCAAGATCATCAGACAATAAAGGCAGAGCCATGAATCATATCTCTTTCTCCCACAAACTCTATAAATCAAGTGAGGTGACACAGATGTACAGCCTCATAAACATGAGAAAGGGAAATGGGGCATTTTGTTTGGCTCATTTTTTCTGTTCATTCTCACTGGTTGTGAATTCCTTGCTTTATCCTTTGAGAAGGGACTGAATAGGACAAGGGAAATTAAGGACTAACATGATCAGGCATTAAGTACTTGGGTTGCCCATGGGAAGCAAACAAAAAAAAAAAAGACCTGGAGACTGTCTTAAGAAGTGTTTTTAGAGTCGGGTGTGGTGGTGCCACATATCTGTAATCCTGACATTCTGGGAGGCTGAGGCAAGAGAATCTCAAATTCAAACTCACACTGGGCAATTTAGCAAGACTCTATCTCAAAAAAAAGTGCTGAGAATGTAGGTCAGATTTAGTTTCTGGTACTGTGCCAAAAATAAAAAAAAGTCTTTGAAAGAAAGAAAAAAAGACTGTGTGTTTAGGACATTTGGGATATAGCAGATAGCTGGCAAACACTGCTGAGCAAATAAAAAGGATTCTTCAGGAGAAAGGGGCAAGAAAGAGCAAAAAAGGATAAAATGAGGAGACAAAGGAAGAGCTAGAAAGCCATAAATGGAGCGAAGGTTACAGGAGTTCATTAATACCTAATTGTGCACAGGTGAGGATAAAAATAACTAGAGGCTGGGGGTAGCTTAGTGGTAGAAGGCATGCATAGTATACTTGAGAGCCTGAGTTCAAATAACACCCACCCCATACACACATAAGAGTTGGATTTGAGAGTACCCGGAAAGTATAAAAGGTAAATGCTACTATATATATATATATATATATCCCTAAAGTTTGATTAAATTTTGCTAGTCTCTTTGGTCCTTTGTTCTTGGGTCTATAATATCATTGTCCTTAAGACAAATATTTAATCCTTTTTTCATTTACCTCTAAGAACTCCATCCAAACAGTTTGTGCAAAGAGCTGTCTTTTCTTGGCAATAACTTGAAAAAATAAATAAAATGAAACACACACTCAATTTTTTTTGGTGTGTGGCTAAAGAAATGAGACATTCATTTGCTTTCAGTTTGAATTATTAAAAAAACATTGCAGAACTTGTTCCCACTCTTTTTTGTAAATGAAGGAGCCCATCTCAATTTAGCACCCTTAAGAAAACAAGCTCTAGTCCCAGGGTAAGAACTGGCTATAAAGAAAATAGAGCTCTTTAAATTGCAGCTCTTTGGACCTGGCTGCTTGCTCACTGGAAGCTAACTATGAAGGTCAAATGTGTTCGAAACTCTCCTCATAAAGAACCATTATATTTTATGGACGTTGGATCCAGCCACGCTGGATAATCTGAAACAGAAGTCACTTACTGAGAGGTAGGAACAGGAAGAGGAAGTGGCTGAGCTGTAGCCAGCATTCTCAGAGGTGATGGGTACCCTTATTAGTCTTCTGGGACCTAACGACTTGGGCCAGCCAGCATGTGCACTGAGTAATGGTTGGATCGTTAGAGTTCATGACTATGAACTCAACATTGCAGGAATGTGTTTCCTCCCTCATTGCTCCTTTCTGGATATTTCCTCCCCCCACCTTTTCTTTTTAGCTAAGTTATGCAAACAACACTCAAAAAGGCAACTCTGTACTGGTTTGTTGGAGAGAATCCTGTGGAATAGTAATCATTAGGATTTAGGACTTCTCTTGTCACCAGACCCGAACAAAGAATTCTCTGTTGTAAGTGAATCTAAGATAAAGAAATTGCCATGTCTCCTTGAGTTTAGTTATTTCTCCTCTCTCTAGAGGATATAATGTATATATTTATTTAAAAGTAGATGTATCATATTTTTTACATGTAAATGATTTGATTTTTGTTTTTTGTTTTTTTTTTGTTTTTGTTTTTGTTTAAGGAAGCCCTTTCCCTTGTCAGAAGCAAAAGAAGAAAAGCTACAGATGAGTGTCCCCACAGGCAGCTCTGTGGGGCCCTGAAGAGCCTGCCTTTCCTCCCTAGAAATGCAGCAATCAAAATCCCCAGCAAGGTCCAGAAGAGCTTTGGTGCTCTGTTTTTATTTTATTTCGCTTTTTGCTTTTGAGACAGGGTCTTGCTATGTAGTTGAGGCTGGCCTTGAACACATGGCAATCCTCCTGCCTCAACTTCCCTAGTGCTGGGTTACAGGCATGAGCCACCACGTCCAGAAAGTGATTTGTTCTTGTTTTAAAATTTAAAAAAAGACAAACAAAAACTCAGATAACTGAAGGAGTTGTAAACTCTACAAAGTAGATAGCAAAATCATGGCATTCTGGAAATATATAGGTGTGATATGCATAATAGAAGATATATTACTATGATACCCGGTGATTAGAAACCTGCTCTAAATTAAATTTAATCCCTCATTGATTACTTTGTAAATAAAGCCTGAGGGCCAACAATAACAGCCCTGAAACAAACACACCAAGGGCATGATGGATTAGACTCAATCGCGCAAGAAAATAAGTTTAGATTTAGAAGATCTGTACCCTGATACTATTTTTAAAAATCATGACAGATGAGAGTTCTGAAAAACACTGAAAGAAAAGTGAGTCATTCCATAAAGGCATTTTTATAAAGGAAGTGGATTTAAAACTTAATGGTGACATTTAGTCATTGGAAAGCAGATAATTCCATGAAGAATAATTTGATATTTATAACAGCATCATTGTCAATTAAATTAGTAAAGAATAAAAGTGAATCAAATTCCCTTGATGGGCTAAGAATGATCTTTGATGAGCAAATAATTGCAAAGTAAAAGCTCAGTAACGGGAGCGTTAACTATGAGGAGGGAAGGGAAAAAAAATTGCAGTTGTTCTTGTTTTTAAATCCACTGATCTTTAGGTCTGCGTCACAACAGAATCAAAGGTCTTTAGTATTATATAAGTATATGGGAAGTCAGATTTCTTTTCCTGTGTGTGTTATATTGGGTATTAATCCTGGGGCTTTTGCCCTGAGCTATATCTCCAGCCCTATTTTATTGTTTGAGACAAGGTCTCACTGAGTTGCTAAATTGCCCAGGCTGGGCTCAAATTTATGATTTTGTGAACTTCTTGCTTCCCAAAGTTCTGGGTCTATAGACACATACCACTGAACCTGCTAAAGACAGATTTCTTAATTTCCAAATGTTTGTTGCTTCTATATTTTTCTCTTTGGATTATGCATCTAACGTATTAGTTTCTTTTATGCAAAGCTTCCTTAAGATTTTTTAAAATAATCTTTGGTTGGTGACCCATCCCTGAATAACAGTTGTTTACTACATTCTATAAAAGCCGCAAACACGGAGCCTCTCTGTTTGTCCTCTGGTTACATATTCCAATCTACTCAAATTTCAAGCCAACTTCTTTTTCTGTTGTTTGCAGTCTAAAGCCACTCCATACCGAGGGCAATGCAGGTTTTGTAAACATCAGAAGCATATGTAAGTAATCAAGCCGCATTGTATAATAGATTGTGCCAAGAATGGATTTTTCACACATACTGTGTTAGTCAAGAAATCAAACCCGTGAAAGTAAAGTGCCTTCTATTAGATTACTTACTTAACACAGAAATGGTGTGAGCCCCAGGGTAAAAATTAACTGATGCTTAGGCATTGCCTATTGACTTTTAATTGAATCCTTGCTTATTTTACAAGTGTAAATCTATGAGCTAAATCACATTTTGTGCTTATGGATTTATGACTGGGATAAGTTTAATATAAATTAGCTCTTAGAAAATGTGCTTTGTTAGAATAAAAGCATTAACTCCAAATATATGTTCCTTGATTGCTTTATTGCACCCAAAATAAAATAATCAAAATTTGGTAATAGCATAAAACATCTAGCTTAATTAAAACTGTATGTATTTTACAATAAAATATGTCCAATCATTGTTTATTAAAGTTCTGGAATCTAGAAATGCTTTCACAACATCATTTGTACAACATACAAAATATTACATTTTCAGAACTGAAAAGATAAAAACTTTAACTTTTAATTATTAAGATTATGTTTTTCAGAAACTGGACTGTATTTTTAGAGGGCTTATTTTCTTTGAGCATGTTTGTTTTGAGTTTTCACTTATTCTTTGGGGTTTGTAGTGTGACAAAACACAAATGGCAGATATGTTTAAAAAAACTCAAAAATGTTTTCCTCATGATTCTTTGAACTCTCTGATTAGAATTTTAAAGATCAAAAGGAGAAGTAAGCAAGAAATAATAATTTCTTAGAGGATAAAAGAACAAATGCTTGGGTTATTTACTTCTAATGAAGAACCATATGAAGCCATAAAAATGGAAATGTGTTTATGTCACTCATCTAGAATCTCACCAATCCACAGGCACCTTCACTGGGTGAGTCAATATGTTTTTTTTTTTTTTTTTGTCTTTTTGAGAAAGGATCTTGCTATGCAGTTCAGGCTGGCCTTGAGCTCACTTTGTAGCCCAGGCTAGTCTCGAACTCGCAACAATCCTCCTCCCTCAGCCTCCCGAGTGCTGGGATTACAGGCGTGAGCCACCATGCCCATTTTTTTTTTTTTGGTCTGATATGTAGTTTATAATACAAGAAAATAAAAAGCGATCAGAGAAATAAGACCAAGTGGTAGTTCCCTCCCACCCTGGAAGTAGTTTTTCCCTACAGAACACAGCTAAAAACCCTTGCACAATACTCAAAAGAATTAAGGGAATATCTGCAGACTAAGTCTGACAACTATGCAAAACGATGGGTTATTTGGTGGTAATATCTACTCTTTTTCTTGGGTACTAGCATGTGTATCTGTCAATATTGATCTCTTTCTGGTCTAAACGTTTAGATACCTTTTAACTCTATTTTTATAATAATCTTTCTGCCATCTATACTAGTCTCTGTTGATGACATTTAGATTTTTTTTTTTGTACCAGGAATTGAACTTGTGCTTGCCAGGCAGGCACTGTGCCACTGAGCTATATCCCTGGCTCTAGATTAGATTTTCTAGGTTTCTTTGTTTTTCTTTTTTCTCTTTTTTTTTGTACCAGGGATCAAACTCACGACCTCTTGCTTGCCAAGCAGGAGTGTATACCAATGAGTTAAATCTTTGTTCTGTTTTTCTTTTTTCTAGTTTTGAGTCAGACTCACATTTTAGACTCACATTTTAGTCTCTTGATTTAAATTTTATAATGCTGATGGAATAGGGTTCTCTAGTATTAAACCAAGATGTCTCCAGGGTAACAGACCAGAGAAGTGGTAAAATATGCTAAATAAGGTTCTGAGACACTTGAAATATTATGCAAAAAGCAACCAGGAATAATCAAAGACATACAAAATTTCAAACAAGGGCATTCTTTGAATGGACATGTTACTAAAGAAATAAAATGCATGTATATTGGAGCAAAACTTACTTATCTTTTGTGTAATAAAAGGGGGAGATACAAATATATTCCCATCTGCTTATATTTGCATAGAACCACTGGAAGATTAAACAAACAAAAAGATTTTATCTACTCTTCCTTGTGTACACTTTTCTATTTATAGTTTTTGTTTTTAATTTTCTTTTTCTGTGTGGAGACTGAATCCTATGCCTACTAGGCAAGGGCTCCACCAGTAAGCTACATTCTTAGCTCTTTTATTTATTTAAATAAATAGGTTTGTTTTTAAATTTCAAATAGGGCCTTAATACATAGTTCAGGTTGGCCTTGAACTTACCACATAGCTGGGCTGGAACTTGTAGTAATCCTCCTGCCTCAGCTGCCCAAGTTCTGGGATTACAAAAAAGTACCACTATGCTAGACTTGAGACAAGTTCTTGTCAGATTGCCCAGGCTGGGCTCAAATTTGAGATCCTTTTGCCTAGCATATTGAGTAGCTGGGATTACAATCATGCTCTCCTGCACCCAGCTTCTATTTGGTTTGGACTTTCGAATCATGAAATACACAGTCAAATTATAGTAAAAAGCATTCTCAAGATCAGTAGCTTGGGATCTTTAAACTATCTTTAGGACTTTCCTGGTGGATCTTCATACAAGTTTCACCAGCCCTATGTAACCCTCAAGAACGCAGGCTCCACCTACATCTGAGGTAGGACTTAGGAAGCCCATCCCAGACTGACTTAAGCAAAAATGGGAATTGCTTAAGGAAGGTAAATTGAAAAGTCCAGCCATAGGTTGATTCAAGAGTTAAATTAGGAATTAAATAATAGAATCCAGTCCTCAGCCTGACTTCTTCAGAGTTGGTTCTGTTTGAAAGCCCTGTCTGTGGTCCGTGGCAACTACAGGCTTCCAGGATCCTGACAATGTATTACGAAAGTAAAATCTACTTGTCTAATTGTGCCAGTAAAAGAACCAGACTTGAGTCTTAGGGGCTTTGATTGGTCTGCTTTCAATCACATGTTTATCTCCCAGCCAATCACTGTAATCAAAGTAGGAGCAAAGTTGATGGTAACAGTGGTGGTGCAGGCCTGTAATCCTTGCACCCAGGAGGGCTGAAGCAGGAGGACTGCCATAAATTCAAGGTCAGCCTGGACTGTGTAATGAGACCCTGTTTCAAAATATATAATAAAATAATTTAAAACATAAACCAGGCATGGTGGCATACTGCTGTAATCCCAGTCCTTTGGCAGGCAGAGGCAAGAAGATCACAAGTTCAAGCTCAGCCTGGACAATTTTTGATTTAGCAAGACCCTTTTCAAAATAAAAAATAAAAAGGACTGGGATGTATCTTAGTGAAAACTGAGTTCAGTTCCAGCACCACTTCAATAACCAGTTAATTTTTAAAATGCATAGATTGAAAGAAAAAAAGGAACAGTTGCCCAAAGTGAAAATGGGGTAAACTGAGTGGAAAGGATGTCAGCTGCTAGCTGGTGAAAACACTGCCCTCCTGAGGCCCTGATCCCCAGAGCTTGAGTTCAGTGTTCACCTCGGGTTTGGAGAAAATAATAAAAAAAAATAGTTTTTCAAAAGAGATTTGAAATTCCCAAATTAAAGTAAAAGTTTCTCAAGTTAAAATAGGCGACTCAGAGGACATTTTACTTTTCAAGGCAGGTCAGAAAAATTGCTGTGCTAATCAAGAAAGAGCAGAGGTTTTAAAAAAATTGCTTATATTCAAACTGAAGTTTCTGAGCCAGTTGAGGATGAGCAGTTACTAGAGTTGTTTGAGTTAGACAAGACATTGAACTCTTTTTGTAGTACAAAAACTGAGTAACGCCAGATACGGTGGTACACACATATAATTCTGGTATTTGGGAGACTGAAACAGGAGGATTCCAAGTTTGAGGCTGGCCTGGGCTATATAATGAGTTCAAGTCTGGCTTTAGACTGCATTATGAGACTTTATCTTAAAAAACAAAAAAGGCTGAGTAATTATTTGGGACACTCTTCTAATGTGCATTATTTCTGACCAAGGGCCAAAATCAGCCTTTAAGTGCTGCATAAGGAAAAGATTACAAGGAAGCATTGTTTCAGGGGATGCCCTCACAGGAAATGCTCACTGGGCCAGGCCCAGCTGCTCAGTGCACGGCTGGTCTCGGTGGGTCTCCTACATCTGTGAAGTGGCAGTGGTGGTAAAGAACATGTCTGCAGGCCCATGGAAGGTTGCCACCATCTCTTTTTTTCTAGTACCACTGGAACATTTCAGTCAAACACACATACTCAGTTCAAGTGTGTGAATAAAACTCTACTATATATAGTATGAGTCGATTCCCGGACACAAACTATAGACAGCAGAGCAAAAATAACAAGTTCAGCTTCGTGTTGCTCACATTGGCAACGCTGAGAACGCTGAACACTTTTTTCCAGTCCCTCCTTGTTGAACGCTGGTCCTTACCGTGCTCCTCTGTGAGGCCTGCGTCCAGCTGGGCTGTTTTTCTAAGTTTTTTCCTGGACTTGTGTCAAGTGGGAGCTGTTTCTGTCTGGCTTCCATGTACAGAGGTGACTCTGGGGTTTCTAAATAAGAAGAGCTTGGGGCAGCAATACAGCGGAAATAAGAGAACGTGGGGAATTCCGTGAAATTGTGTATGTGCGCGTGCGCGCACGTGTATCTCCATCCAGCATGAACTCTACCACCAAGTGGCATCACTAGCCAGCCTCTGCCTGTAGTCTTTTGAGGAGAGATTTGGGAGCTGCTGACAGAGCCTAGGCAGGGCTAACCCATCTATTGGTGCCCCCACTACCACTAAATGGCTTTTTCATCCTTTTTCCTTGTAAAGACTGTTCATTCCCTCAGGCCCTGGTCCACACGATGAAAGCCAATCTCACCACAAGAAAAACCTCACATTTTTCTCTGATGTGCTCATTTTCATGAGAAGGACATGTCCAATCATCTCTTTGGACAATGTGGATGCCAATATGAACAAGATGGTCCTTGTCCCGGTGGTCTTTGCATTCTAAAGTGGATGTTCAAAAACAAAGGCAAACTATGCAATGACTGGCACCTGAGGGTGCTCTGTACCTGTTGCAGTGTATGTACCGGGGGGTTTCCAACCTCCCCACCACACCTGCCAGTTGTGTGTCCTCTCAAGCCCACCCCATTCTTTCCTACTTCTGACTCCTGAAGCAAGTATCCAGTGAGTATTGACTCTGTGAAAAGTATTGGGGCTCTTGCAGGGTTGAACCTTTTATTCCAGTGTAGGAATCAGATAATAAGGAAGTAAACAGGTAAACTATCATAGAGCAATAAATAAAACAGGGCTGAGGGACAGATAGTGATGGGAGGAGGTCTCTGGGGGAAGACAGCAACAAAGGCGGAACAGCAACAGAGATCTTTCTGGAGAGGGAAGATCTTGTGACTCAAAGCCTGATAGGAAGGTAAGAAGTAACCAGGCCAGGGTGACCTGGGGGACAATGAGGCTGCTGGTTGAGACCAGAAGGGTGATTGCTGTGATGTCGGAAAGGGCTTGTGGTATCTGAGGAATGAAAAGGCCAGTGTGACTAGAGCCCAGTATAAAGGGGGGCAAGAACTGAGTCCAGAGAGACCATCAGGGCCCCATCATGAGGGTGGACAGACCATGGTATGGTGTTTCCGTTACAGTTGTGGAAAGGAAAATGTACATTTCTAGTTATCCCACATACATGCTGCTTACGTACTCTCTTCAGCATAGAAAGGAAACAGAATTAGTAATTTAAAAATTGGCTGTTTGGTGAATATAACCTTTGAGCTTAGATAAATGAAAAGTCTGGAGGGATATCTGGCATAAGCTGTCCAAAGGCCCACAGTACAGAGAATTGTCAATTTAAGAACCAGATAAGCTTAACTTGTTGGGAAAAAGTTCTCATTCCTCAAGTTTCCTGTTTTTGAGTCCCTGCCCTTTTACCTATATTATTTACCACACGGTCACCTTTCCTTATTTCAACAACCTTTATTACACCCTTAGTTTACAGGAGACATTTAATCACCTCAAGAATTTAATCCAGCTGAGTGAATAACGTGCCTAGCATGCCCTCGGCTTGATCTTTAGCACTTGAACTTTAGGGGGTGGATCATTTAATCCAAAGCCTATTATAGAATGGATCCAGCTGGGAGATGATCCAGCTAGAATGTATTCTTTATCCATGGTTAATAAATAATTCTCAACGTCAACCTGAGGAGATTCCCTGACTTGGTCTTTTGCCTTGGGGTTTAATCTTCCTTTCAGGATTGTCCCCCTATAGTCATGAATCACAATATGCGAATGATTTTAATGTAAAATAAAATTTTTATCTAAAGGATCTATCTACCAAGCAACATGAGAACCCATATGAAATAAGAAGGGTAGTGACTCATCTTCTAAACCTCACTCACTCAAAGCATGGAGCTCTAGGCAATCCTCTGGGCACAGGGGACAGAACAGATACACAAGATTCTCTCAGCCCCCAAGTCTGATAAAGCTTTTGTGTATCTCTGTGGTCCTTCAAGTGAATCAACTGTCCACTTAGAAACTCTATACTTAAAAAAACCCTGGGTATTCAGGGTGTGTTCTCAATGCAGCTTGCAAATATGTGCTGCTAATTATATTCTGAGGACTAACAACCACCACAGCTTTGGGTTTCTCCTCTCTCCCTCTTCCTCCTTGCCACCTCCAGAGCTTGTGCTGCTGCTGCCATGGCAACCCGAATGAAAAGCCTTGGAACCTTATCTCTTACTATGGGCACATGTCTCTCCATAAGGACCTTGTTGTATGTCAGCCAAACCGGACTCTTTAAATAGACCATTAAGTCATGCTGAAATTGGCACCGTAGGGGGGAGTTGATGATGTTTTTATTTAGTTAAGGCCCTAGGAATTCTCAAATCTTGTTTCTGACTAGCTATCCTCTCCGTTCAAAGAAAATGTGCATTCATGGCCAAGCAGAGCCTAGCCATGCTTTTTACTAATTGGAGCTTCACATCTAAACCCCAGGTAGAGTCTCTTGTGAGTATATCCAGACCCTTTTTGCCTCAGCCAGGTTGGCCTGAGAAGTCTGTTCAACTACTAAGAAATCAGAAAAAAGCTATCCTGTGAGCCCCAGGACCTGACATTACCCCAGGCCCTGGAGCATGCTGGACAGGGCTCAGCCCAGCGCTACACCTCACCCAGACGTCTTCACCGTAACCTTCTTCCCACCCCTCTTCTTCCTCTGGTCTCCTTCTCCTCTCCATAAACAGCTCCACCAGAAGCCTAGGGGAATCCCTGATTTTCCCTTTCCCTTGCCTCCCCAAATACCTGATCCCTGTCAAATCTGTTCAACTCCGCCTCTGACACAAAAGCCCCAGAGATGCCTTTCTCCCTCTCCTTTCCTACCCAACCCTTCTGAGAACACATGGTTCTCCTCCACTGAATTTACTGGCTTCTGCTTGTGCTCCCTCATTCCACTCGTGTCAGCCTGAGCCTTTCTTCAAACATCAGCTGGAGTGGTCTTTTAAAAAGGTTGTGCTCTTTCAAACTCTTCTTGGGATAAACTCAGGACACCACCTGCCCACCCCCCGCCCCCCCACTACACAGGCCCTGCCCTACACTCCTAAGCTCCTGTCCAGCCTTATCTTGCACTGCTCTCCACCCAGCACCCAAGCCAGTCAGGCCTGATCCCCTTCAACACCTCCTGTGGCCTGTACCACGTGTCTCGAATCTCCTCCAGAGTTGGACAGCTGCCACTGGCCTCCAGTTTCCCTGCCACCAAGCCTTTATGCTTTCTGTTCCTTCTGTCTGGAACATATTTCCCTCTGCTAGCTCCTCACATGATGGCGTTTCCTCAACTTGAGGCCTCAGTAATTCTCTGACCACCTTACCCCAAATTGCCTTCTTTCATCAACAATTCTTTAACAGAGAACCCTGTTTATTCCTACAGGAGATTTTCCAAAACATGTAACTGTTTGGGGGTGTTTGTTTATCTGTTTATCGTGTTTTTCTCTTTGACTAGGAAAGTAAATTCCTTGAGAGCGGGTCCCGATCTGCTTTATTCACAACAAATGGCACCTGAAAGAGGCATAAATAATAAGTGTTAGCAACATGAGTGATCCTGCTGCAATTCCACCAGTGACCTTCCAGAAAAAGAATAGGGCACTTGTTTTCTTCTTCTTCCTTCACTTTCCCACTCAGGGGTCTTGATGGGTGGAATTCTGCTCAGATGGTGCAAAAGAAGAATTTTAATGAAGGGATTATGTACTGCTGCATGGTCCATGTTAAAAGAACCAACACTGTACCAGAGGTTACAAGAGCCAGGAGCCATATTCTCAGAGCTCAGAAAGAGCTAGAGTTGTGGAGGAAGCTGCCCATCTAGACCTGTGGTCTCAGAGGAACACAGCCACTGCCAGACTGGGGGCAGCTAACCAGGACAGGAATGTTCTTTAGTTCATTCTCCTCCATGACTAAAGCCAACTGAAAACCAGTCATCAAGGGAGCCAGGTGAATAAATCAGTTTGTAGGTCAACCTACTAGAGCTTTCTAGAGTGTTCCAGAGCCTTCCAGAGGAAGTGACAAATGAAGATTAACCAGTACAGGTTTTTACTTCTAGCAGCTAAAAATCAGGCTGATTTTGCTCCTATGATTTAGGAGCCAATTTGATTTGAAGTTTATGCTTAAAATTTAAGTACCATTGTGGACAAAGGAAAAACAATTTTAATTTCTAACTGATCACCTTACTAATAAACTTGAGAGCACAGTTCATGAGGGCATTGGAGCCTGACTCAATTTCTGAAGTGTTTTTTTTTTTAACTAATAAGCACAATGCAACATATTCCAGAAAAATAAAAGTATAAATTTATATGTTCACTTCATAAGTTGAATTATAAACCCTACTGATGGATATACATAGTATCCTTACCAAATATATGGAACCAGTATTTGGCAAATCTGATTTCTAGGTTCTGTCAGACCTGCTGCAGAAGAAATATAGCTACATTTTTAAAAAACTGAGTCCAAAAATACTTTGTCTTTGAGTTCCAGTATTTATCTTGCTCTGAACAGTTGCTGTGTGAGAATGTCCATAGCTGCTCATTCTACTCTACAAATACAGAATTGCGCCCAGGCCTATTTAGGGATATTGGTCATCATGGAGATTTCATAGACACATAGTTGGGGCTCAGAGAGAAATGAAACACAAGTCTTCCTGAAAGTTGATAATGCAGCTTGGGGGAAAAACACTTAATCTTCGCAAATTTAGCAGTGGGAGCTGGAGACAGCTTACATGGCTGGAAGGAATCACAATATCATTATATAACTCTTCCAAATCTGCGGTTTAGCATTTGACTTGAAATCTCAGACAGCTATATTGAAAGTTTCAATAGGCACAGAGGCCTTAGGACAGAGAGGCAGCCGCCAAATTGATTGTGTCTTTGTTAATTAAGGGTCTAGGTCTGTGAATGGAGCAACAGGGCAGCAAATAGCAAGCTCAGTCCCAATTCATCTTCTCTGTGCCTTAAATGTTCTGAACATTGGAAACAAGAATCATCGATATTAAATCAGTACACCCTTTGTCTACCTGCATTGTATAACCAGAAAGCATACCCTGTATTTATTGTATTTATTGATTTACTTAGGCTTAGAAGATAATGGAATGCTAAGTAATAGAATAGACTGGATTTTATCTTTCCACAATGTAGAAAAGAGGCAAATTTCTCTAAGCTTTCAAATTTTAAAAATAGAAACCTATGAGAAAAATTCAAATTTGTCTCTCATAGTCCTTACCAGAGATTCCACAGACAGAAAATAACTATTGGCTGGGGACAGTGGGGCATGACTGTAATGACTGAGCAGGAGGCTGAAGCAAGGCGTTTGCTGAGAGTTTGGACCAGCCTAGGGTACATGGTGCATTCAAAGCCAGCATGGACTACACAAATAAAACAAAACCAAATGAAGAAAAGAAAAAAGAAAAGAAGAAACAAAAAGAAAGAAAAACTAATCTACCACCTGGCATAAACTCCAAGAGAAGCAGGGTGGATGGTAAAAGTAAAATATGACAATAGAGCTGTTAATTAAATCACCCAGCCCTTAGTCCCTGATATGCATCAGGTGTTTCTGCTTCCGTTTAACTGACCCAGCATTATTCCTCTTTTAGAGATGACACAAAAGGCTGGGCTATACCCAACTGAAACGCACATCAGCATTTAAAATGTGTGTGTTTTTAAGGTACATGTTGAGATGGCCTCATCTCTTCCACTGTGTGTTGACTGACCTTAAGGGGTCACCCAGAGTGAAGGGTTCAGTAGAAACAAGGCCATTACACTATAGGCAGGAAACACACCAGCGTCATTTTATGGAAACTCAGCTTAAGAAATGCAAGGCGTTTGTTGGCTTCACTCAGAACTCTCATATGTGTGAGATTCGGACTTTCCTTTTTCCAGCTAGGAGGAATTTGTCCACTGGAGCCAATCGGTGACAGTAACTGGAAAGGATTAGCACGGGTCCCGCCTGGCAGGCTGCTTTGTAGAAACCCATCTGCTCTCTGACATTGATTATCATTATTTTTCCATCATGCCTAAGGTTCCGTCCTTGGCAGGAATGTGCGCCAGCTCTCTCCTGAGGAAGGCTCCTGCTGCGAAGCCATCTCTGGCAACGAACCTTTAACAAAAGATCAAAAGCTTGACATTTATTTTTAAGCATGAGAAGAAGATGTGCACAATGTTGGAAGCAAATGTATGTATGGATAGCGTGAGCTGTTAAACAGTTGCAGGAAAGAGCAGTGGGCCAGGAAGAAATGTTCTATGATGTGCTGGCGGCTTTACTTTGTGAAGTTGCGACTGACACCTTGGTGTGCATTATGTGGGCTCTGCAGTGATCAGCTCTAATGTCTTTTTAAAATAGAAGGTGGGGGGCAATGTGCCTGTTTGTTTAGAGACAGGGTCTCACTATGTAGTTCAGTTCAAGCTGGCCTTGAACTCACTATGTAGCCCAGGCTGGTCTCAAATTTTCAGGGATTCTCCTGCCTCAGTCTTCTGAGCATTGTGATTACAGGCTTACACCAGCATTTCCTGCAGTGTGTTTACTATTCAGAACCAGGCATGTATTTATTTTTTGTATGATGCTGGGAATTGAACCTAGGGCCTTATGTATGCTAGGCAACCATTCTATCACTGATCTTTTACATTTTTGTTTTCTTTATTTATTTTTGGTACCAAGGATCGAAATCATGACCTTGCACTTGCCAGTCAGGCACTTTTGCCACTGAGCTAAATCCCCAGCCCCCATTTTTGTTTTATTTTGAGACAGCATCTTACTAAATTGCCCAGGCTGGCTTTGAATTTGAGGTCCTCCCACCTCAATCTTCCAAGTAAGAATTACAGGTGTATTCAACCATGATCCACCTTAAACCAGGTGTGTTTTATGATTTTATATACAACTAGTCATTTAGGGAGATTGTTAAGACAGTGATTGCAATAGAAAGGCAAGATGATATTCTAAAAAAAAAGGCATTTTCATTTTAATTAACCATACTAGCAGAGATAACAAAAAAAATTTTTTTTTGTTACATTTTGTTCAGAAAGTATATGTGAATTCATTAATCTGAGTTAAGGGTGTTTGCTTAGTGGAAAGATTAAAGTCATCAGGATGAGAATTTCATAGGGCATGATTTTGTCACCTTCAAATTGTCCACCTACTGTAAGGAGATTTCTTTTCTTTTCTTTTTTCTTAATTTTAAAGCAGGTAAAACAAAACATAACAAAAGAGAACAAAGCATATCAGAAGAAAACAATGTGACACAAATTTCAAAGCAAGACAACAGGAGATCAACAGTGACTAGTATAATGTCTCTTGTTTTCTTCTAAATAGTTGTCTATACCTTCACACACAATGAATTCATACAAAATAAAATAGTATAAAACCGATCAAAACAGAATAATGAAAGCATTACAGGCCTTCAAAACCAGACAATAGGAAAATCAACAATGGCTACTGTAATGTCTCTTGTCCTCTTCAAAATAGCTGTCCATACCTTCATGTATGTTGAAACTAAATAATACAAAACAGACTAAAACCACTCTAAACAAAGAATAAAAGCATTATTGGATTTCACAGCATGATGATAAGAAATCAGCAATGAATACCATAACGTCTCTTTTTTTTCAAAATAGCTGTTCATTTCATTACACATAATACAATAGATTCTTGTAAACTGTTTAGGAGAAATTGTAGACATGTATAAGCCTCTACATGTACATCTATTCTTCTTGTATTACAGGGACAAACAAAATAAAAGGAATTACTAGAAAAACAAGAAACAAAAAAGACAAATAACAATAGCAAAGAGCCCAAAACAATGACGATATAGGCCTTCAAAACAAGGTGGTAGGAATATAACTAAGGTTGTTATTTTACATAGTGATCTTCAAGAGTTCTTCAGATCACCAGACACAAACATGCAAAATTGTTCCAATCCTATGAATGTTAACTGTATTGTTCCGAGAATTAATAGAATCTGTAGCACAATCATCTTAGTTATCTTAAGTGTATTTATACAAATTTAAGTATTTTTTCTTTTTCCTTCCTTTTTTTCTCCTTTTCTCTGAGATATTATTTTTCCCCTTTGAGCAGATACTTACCCTTTCACAGTATTTATTGAGGATTTTGTATCTTATGTACTGTTATCATTTCTTATACCAAGGAGACAATACACATTTGAATTTGATTTATTTCACTTATGAGTATGGTCTCAAGTTGTATCCATTTATCTATAAAAATCTCAATGTGATCATTCTTTACAGCTGAGTAGTACTCCATTGTATAAAAGTACCACATCTTTTTTATCCACTACTCAGTTGATGGGCACTTAGATTGTTTCCAAGATCTGGTTATAGGTGATTTCTTCAAAATTAATTTTAAATACAATGAATATAGAAAAAAGGTGTGGCCTGCAGAAAACTACCAAATGAAATATAAAAAGATGTAAGCTTCTCTCCTAAAAGATGATTATTTCTATATCAAGGTTTAATGCAGTGTAAGTAGTTTTCCCATTAAAATCACTTCCAGAGGCCTAGGGATATAGCTCCGCAATACAACACCTGCCTGGCAAGTGTGAGGTCCTGAGTTTGATTCCTGTACAAACAAAATCATATCCAGACTACAATTAAGTAAATTCTCCAGGTTATATCTCTTAAAATTCCACTAGCTGAAGGACTTGCCAGAAGTAATAAGTACTTTAATAAATGCCTCACACCATAAATTTAGCTCAGATGGGACTGAAAGTCAACACAAACTTCATCATAAGAAGTTTATAGCCACTGGAGACCTAAGTACTATTTTGCTGACTCGACTCTTCCAAGCTCTGAAATAAAGTTTCTTATCATATTCCTCTTTTCACCTTTGCACATAGTCCAGACTGATGCATTTGTGTTTATACATGAGAATGAGATTAAAAAAAAAAAAAAAAGTTGTGACTTAGGCCATTCACGGACTGTGGTGGGAGAGAACCAGGCCTCACCAGGAGGTGATCCCTGTCCAGAAACTAGCGCCATGCGTGGGCCGCTGCCAGAGTGGGGACAGCCAGACCCAAGATTCTCTCTGTGAGTCAGCACCATTGTGAACTGGGGAGGGAGAGAACAAGGTCTCACCAGGAAGCGATCTCCAACTGGAAACCATATCATTTTCATTGTTTTGTTGTGTTGGGTTTTATTCTCTTTTGTTTGATTATGTTAAATCTGATGGTCTGAGTGGCTATTTAAAAGATAGCAAGACATATGATGGCAACCATTTCGGATTTACTATTGGCTTATTTTGAAGTCCTTTTATTGCATTCATTGTTTTGTTTTTATTGTTTCTATTCTATTCTGTTCTGTTTGATTTTTACTATGTCCGAAGGTATCTGCAGCTATTTTGAAGACAACAAAAGGCATTATGGTAACTATTCTTGATTTTATAAGGTTTTGAAGTCCGGTATCACTTATACTGTGTTATTTTGATTAGTTTTATTCTGTTTTATTTTCCTTGGTTTTATCCTCTGTAAAATAAAAAAAAAGTTGTGACTTAGGAAAACTACTTATCATTAAAAACTAAAGTGTATCACAGCAATGGATTTCTGAATATTACATCAAAATTTACCACAAGAGGATAAGCCATTCAGCCTTGTAATGAAAATTCTTAGATATTGCAAATACCTAGTATTCTTTATGGCACATGTGTGTGGTGCTGGGGATTAAACACAGTGCCCCATGCATTGGCGGCATGAGCTCTACAACTGAGCTATGTGCTCAGGCTTCATGTTTTCATGTGTGGATTTATGTAATACGTGAAAGTCAACACAAAGTTCATCATAAGAAGTTTATAGCTACTGGGTGGCTATAAATGTGATGGTCAAGCTGTGTGGTGGTACACATCATTTGGGAAGCTGAAGCAGGAGGACCACCATGAGTCTGAGGCCAGCCTACATGACATAGAGAGACTCTGTCTCAAAAAAATAAAATAAGATAAAATAACAAATTTTTAAAAATATGGTCATTGCTATATCAAAGATATTTTTAGAAACTGCTACAATTACTTGTATTATTATCTATTTATATATTCTTGGTTTGACAGTAATCAGTGCTGCTTTTTTCACTGCAGGTGAAGGTGTTCATGCTAATTGGAAAAACAACATCTCTCCAAAGCTATGCAGACAAATGTATCCATCAGGAAGGAAGAAAGCTACTGAATTCTCATCCAGTCTTTCCTATTGCTTCCATTACACCTAACATTTATTAAACTTACTATGTACAAATTTTGTTGCTAAACATTTTTTGATGCATTCTCTCATTTAATTCTTATAAAAAAGCTTATATATTTCTCATATTTAAGCCCTTCAACAACTCAACAAGAGGGGGCGAAATATCCTTATTTTACATTGAGCCCTCTGAAGCTTGGAGAGTTTTAGGCATATTCACCGAAAGCTACCTGGGGAAGAAGACATCTCTTGTAACCAGCCATTTCAGCTGGGTCTTCCAGCAAACAGACGATGAGATGGAATTTAGAGCACAAGCAGTTGACTTCAGGGAATTGCCTGTTAAAGGAAAAAAGCACAAACAGGACTGGACAGAGTAAGCCCTTGGACCATGATGTTGATCTGTTTGTCACGATGTTGATTTGGAAGACAGCAGGTAGGAAGGAGGACTGAACAAGGAGCAACGCAGAATACACCAGAGAGAGATAATAAGAAAGTGGGAGATAGATCTTTTGCAAATGAGAAGAGGAATCAAGAGATGGAGGGAGAGGAAAGGCAGGGGGAGGAAAGGGGCTGAAAAAAGAATGGAGATGTGTTATATATAGAGAGATGTGTTTCCTTCCTACAAGGAAAGTGATCATTAAGTCCTGAAAACAGGCACTAATAACAAAGAGTTGGAAAAGAAACAATACAATGGAGATCTAACAGTTATGACCAACTCAATAAGCACTCTGGAGCAAGGATTGCCAATTGAAGAATCTCCGGATACACTAGGCAGAAATACTGGGCCTCGAGTTGCCCCCTTTTTTTTGTTTTTTTGAGACAGGGTCTCACCATGTGTGGTAGATTGGCCTTGAACTTACAGTGTACTCCTGCCTCAGCCTCATAAATGCTGGGATTACAGCTGTGCACCACCACACCCAAATATTGGTCCCATTTGTAACAGCAGCTTTAACTCCTTCTGCTAGTCAGAACCAAGATGGAGACTCGTTTTTGCCTACTTATCCATGAGTGCCAGGAATTCCAGGTGCTCAGCATCAGCTGTACCCTGGGCAAGCGGAACTCTTGCTGTGTCCTCAGTGACGATGACTTTTTTTTTTTAAATGGTACTAGGATTGAACCCAGGGTTCACACTGTGCCCTTTTAAAAAATGTTTTGAGACAGAGGCTAAACTGCCAGGGTTGGGCTTGGATTTGTGCTCCTTCTGCCTCAGCTTCCCTGAGTGTTAGGATTACATAGTGATGACATTGTATTAGGGGAGCCTCCTGCAGCCCACAGCCTCTCTATTCCTGCTTTCTTGTGACTGTTACGCAGTCTATTCTTTGGCCATCCTTCCATTATGCCCTTTGAAATTCTATTCTATCTCGAAAACTCCCTTTGACTGCCTGGCTTCAGGTGGCTATGTGCCGGCCCCTGGCCATGGCAGCTCTTTGTGACAGACTTTCCCTGTGGCCCCAGTTTCTTCTCGATGCTGGAGCACCTCTTCCTAGCATATAAACCAGTTTCCAGTTTCTACCTAGCTGGGCTGTGACTATGGCGTAACAGACATGGCAGCTGAGCATCTGGTCATGTCTGAAGCTCTGTTACTCTGATTATTAAGCCCAGAGTTTGGTCATCAGCTTTTTTCTCTTCTCCCATTGCAGAACTGAGGGTCTCTTGGAAAACTAGCAAGGAGATCCTCTGCCTGCATACTTGGTTGTCAATGGTCTTGGCCTTTCATGGTCCTCTCCTGCCCCTTAGCCATCAACTTAGTAATCAGCAGTTTACAGTCCTTAGCTGCACTGGTCCCATGTTCCTCTGCCCTTCTCTGCTGTGCTTTTCAGAAGTCTGAACTGCCACCCCAGCTGGGACATTTCCCCCTCACGGAAACATTTCCCCAGCTACCACCCATAACAATCTGAGCAACTGGGCTGCCTCCTTGCTCCGCAGACTCTCTGCACCTTTCTCCCATCTTGGATGGGGTCCTTGTGGGCTGGGACATGAGCGGTCCCTACCCCAGTTCTCCTCTCCTCACCTGCTTTCTCAGACCCTGCCCAGGAACTGTGCCTAGAAGCTAGGGACACAGGTGACATTTTTGCAAGTGGGTTGATACCTTTGAAAGAGGAACCACATTGTGGTCGTGGTGGGGGTGCTCAGAAAACCATGTGAGGGGACAAAGTCTCTCAATCAACACTGCAGAGAGCTCAAGAACACCTAAGGCACAGCAGAGGAGCTCTGGGTGGTGCCAAAGTGGCCAGGCCCTGCTACTCCTGCTGTGCTGTCATTTGTTAGCGGTTTGAAGGGCCAAAGGCTGCATTTCAGGTCGGCAGGAGTCTGGAGAAGCTCTGTAGCTGTCACCTCATCATATTTACAAGTACTTAGTCATGCTTATTTGTGCAACAGCCTTTGGTAGGTGATTAAAAAAAAAAAAACAGCTACTACCAAATAAAGTAGCTGTGCCCAGCGTGCCATCTGGGCTGAGGGCACAGTCTCTGGGTCAGATGCCAGGCCGGGGTGCTTATTTAACTTTGCTGCTGACAGCTACTTAACCTTCTGTGCTCTACTCTTAAAATGAAGATAAAAGTTCCTTCTTCAGAGGCTTGGAGAGGGGCTCAACTGAATTATTCTATGGAAAGTACTTATGCCATTGTCCTGCACTAAGTAAGTGCTCCATAACCACCAGCCACCTAGGGTATCATAAACACAGAACTGCACATACTGTATGGAAATATAGCAGAGCACTGGATGTGGTAATGCACATCTGCAATTTCAACTACACAAAAGGCTGAGGTGGGAGAATGATGAGGAGCCCAATGTGAATAATTTAGTGACTTACTGAGACTCTGACTGAGAAAAAAAAGAAAAGAAACAAGCTGATCAGGGTGGAGTGTGCCTGTAACCCCATCATTCAGGAGGCTGAGGCAGAAGGATCGCTGAGAGCTCAAGTCCAGTTTGGCCTACATAGTGAGTGGTGAGTTCAAGGCTAGCCTGAACTACACAGTAAAGACCAGTCTCAAAAAAAAAAAAAAAAAAAGGCGGAGAAGGGAGAGAGAAAAGGAAGAAGAAATGTAGCATAGCATTGAAGTCTAAGGAAAAGGAGCTTTTTATTAGCCCTGCCAGCTACTACAATAGCTATTTTCTCATGATATCCCCTTTAATCTTCACAAAGACCCTATTAACTAGACACTACTATTTGCATTTTACGTAGGAGAAAAATAAAGCTGGGAATCAGTTTATCCTCAAAGTGGCAATAACTTATTAGCAACCATCTGAATAATGAATAATGAATGAGCTTTTGTCCTCACATTTTATTTTATCATTTTTACTGTTCTTTTTCTTTTTTTGGCTTTTTGAGACAGGATCTCGCTATGTAGTTCAGGCTGGCCTCAAACTCATACTGATTGATCCTCCTGCGGGGATTACAGGCATGCGCCACTGCACCCAACAGTCCTCACATTTTAAAATGTCACATAACTGGAAGTCGCCTCGTAAGGATCCTGTCATCCCTGGGCCGCACGGTCCAAATGGCAAATGCAGCTTCCCTGTGGATTCCCACACCAGTTAGGCTGTGCTCTCGGTCTCACTACACTGTGGTTTTTCCACCTAGTGTGGGCAGTGAGGGATGGAAAGGCCTAGCACACACTGACCTTTGCTCAGCTAACAGCACTGTGGTTTTCATTCCAGAAATAGTTACAATAAATAAAATTGAAAGAGGCCATTATTTTGGATTGAGTTCTTGCACTACTCCAGACGCCAGGCTAGGTGTCATACAATCACATTGAACTTAGAAATAAGTTGGGCAAAATGGTATAATGGTACGTGTGTGATCCCAGCACTCAGGAGGCTGAGGCAGGAGAATTACTGTGAGTTTAAGGTCAGCCTAAACTATATAGTGAGACCATGTCTTAAAAAGAAGAAGAAAGAAAGAAGCTAGTTTTTAAAAATAAAATAATACACACAAATACTAATCCAAAGGGATTCAGTCAACTTGCAATGGCATGAGAAAGTCCCTTTTGCTTGATTCCTATAAGGAAAGTAACTGAAATGAGAAATCTGCTTTCTGTTTCCTATTTCTGCTTTCTTTAGCCTTTTCTACCTGTAAAACCCACCCCACACTGGTCAACTCAGTAGAAAGTCTTTTTTTGTTTGTTTATTTGTAGAGAGGATGCTGACTGATTCATGAATTACTGATAGAAGCCAAATAGATCTTTAAGTTGAATGTATTTTTCAACAGTTCCATAAACCAATCAATTCCTCCCTCTTTCAGATAGCTTGAGCTAGGTTTTCTGTCACTCAAAACTAACTCCTTTCTAATAGTCAGTCACTCAGTCACTCAGGATTGAATATCTTCACAAGCTGAAGACTTTTCTGATGAGTCAGACATTGCAATGAAAGAAAGAGGGGAGTCAAAGATGACTCCAAAATTGCTGACCTTACCAGCTGGAAGTTTGGGATAAAATTGTAGTCCTTTTTAAATAAAATCTGAAGGTGCTATGTTAGCTTCCCATTGCTACAATACAATGCTGGTAATAATGAACTTATAAAGAGGAAAAGGTCATTTTAGCTCACAGTTTTGGAGGTTCCCGTCCATGATCAACTGGCCCCATTTCTTTTGGCCTGTGGTATTGAGGCAGATTAGGGTGTGGCCAGTTGGCTGGGCAAATGGGTGTGACTGGTCAATCATGGAGTTTTAGAACACCTGCGCCACAGCCCTGCACCTGGGACCAATCAGAGAATGTGATCTTCAATTCTTCTGGCAGGAAATCCAGCAGATTTTTGATAGGACGGCCTAGATTTGACATCAGAGTGGGGGACATGAGAGACAGCCACCATTAAGCTTGTGGCCACTGCACTCTCTCTCAGGGGCTTGCTTTGCACACAGAAGAGCATACTTCTCTTCCTACCTTTAATAAGTGTAAAACCTCACTACCTTTTGCACTTGTACAGGCCAATTTTTTGTTCAGGACAACAAGAAGCTAGAAAACTCTCTAGAAGGAGCCCTAGCATCCCAGAACCCAGATAACTGTGTGACAGCCATTGTGGTAGGCACAGGTAGAAGAGCAAGGGCACTCACTTCCTAGCCAGGAAGCAATAAAACCTGTAGGGAATATTTAAGATCCAAATTCTAACAAATGTCTATTGGATCTCCAAAGTTCTGGGCAGAGGTGTTGGATAGAGATTGTATTTAAAGCCATGATACTGAATGAGACATGAGTGTAGACTAAGAAGAGCTAGGAGTCCTGGAATATCCATGGTTAGAGTTCAGGGAGTTGATGAGAAAGGGCAGTCACTGAGGCAGCTGCTGTACAGAGTGAAAACTACCTCTCAAGGAAGCGGTGACCAGCTACGTGAAAGATGAATGAGGGCCAGAAATGCATTGCTGGGTTGAGCCACGGAGAGCCTTTAGCACTTGTTATCTTCCAGACCACTGGTTGACATTTGCTTATTTTCTATCTCCTCCCTTTCACATGTAAGCTTTCAACATTATGTGACATTCTGTTTCATTTACTATGTTATTATCCCTAGTGGCTAGAATGGAATCTGGCATATAAGTGCTCAAAAATATTCTTTAAATGGTTCTTGAGTGGAAAAAATTGCAAAAAATGAGATGAGGTCATTTTATCTCTCAATTCCTCTTCTCACAAAGATATGCTGCTTTATATTTGGTAGAGGAAATAATGGTGTAACTCTCAATTTTAAACTATGTTTAAACTTAGGCAAGTATAACTGGGTATAATCCCAGCACTCTGGAGGCTGAGACAGGAAGATCATCATGAGTTCAAGGCCAGCCTGGGCTATGTGGTGAGTTCAAGGGCAGCCTGGACCACAAAATCCTGTCTCAAAAAGAAAATTAGCCAAGGGTTTAACTTCATTATTTTTTGTCCATAAATATGAATAATGACAATATAACATTTAAGACCTTGCCCACAACTATGCCCTGTGTATTCTAGGTAATTGTTTCCTAAGTCTAGGAGGATCACATGAACCAGACCCCACGGTGCCATGCTAACTCATTCCAGATACATGAGTCATTTGTATGGAAAATTTCATTTATTTGAGAAGTGATTTGTCATATCTCTTCTCTGTCTATATTCATGTTTCGGTCTCACATTTCATTCAGTCTCACAATTTTAAATACCAACAAAAAGGAAATGTTGCTAGTAAGTTACACTTCCCAGCCAGAAGCACTTGAATGTGTGTCAAGATAGGATAAGGGCCATGACAGATTCAGATCAGTGTTGCTATTATAGTTGTTTTCCACTAAAATATGATAGCGCTGAGCCTCTTAGCAAAATGCCTTGTGTTTTACTGTTGATTATATTGTCCAAGCATCACTACATTGCAGATCTAAGACAGATAGGCTTCAGGGAGACCTTTCCTAACCCACCCTGTCCCTACGTCACCCCAATCTGAATCTTACAGAAGATGTCAGCAGAGGCGGAAATAGACGCCAAGGCTTGGAAAGACTGCAGGTTTGTTGTGATCCAAATGCTCATCTCCAAAGGTTAACTAGGAGGTTCCCAAAAGCTCCTGTGGTTTTAAAGTAGATAAAGAGATTGGCCTTTAACAGGGGAAGAATGTGCTGAGTGAGAGGTGAAAAGGCAGTGCGGCTAGCCAGTCAGAGCTGAGAAGCCTTCTGGATTATCACCTAAGCAGCCAGGGCACACAGCCTAGTCCTGTGAGTTAATGTTTCTTCTCTATTGTTGCCCAGGATTAGATAACAACACAGTCTCTGTCAGTTTGCCTTTCTGTCTTTTTGATGGAGCCAGTAACCTACAGTCTCTTTGGACCTGGAATATTTGGCCATCAGCTGTCCCCTAGTAGATACACAGAACTGGTAATATTTTGGTATTGATGCCAGGCATTTGGGGGAGATATTAGGATGCTGATTAGTAAAAGTTCTGATTCTTTGGAAATTAGTTTTGATGGGAAAGTATTAAATATGACAAGATATTAAGAACTTGAAAGGGACTAGACAAAAGCTCAAAAGACAAAGTTTTCTAAATAGGGACAAAATTTGCGTTAACATACCAACTCTTCTTGTCTTTCTTGAAAAAAAATTTTTTTAACCTTAAAATCTTATTATGGTGACAGGGCTAAGAAGATGAATCAGAAAGGATGTTGAGGTGTGACAATAAGAGAAAGGGCTTTTGAGTCTTTAAATGCACCCTTCAAGATGACTCAAAGCATCACATGTGGGCACCTTTTTTACTTTATCTTCATTGAGGGCAAAAACGCCTCCCCAGTGACTCTGTCTGCCTGGTCTCTGTCATTGTCATTGCCACATTTCCTTGGCACTTTCTAATATTAGACATTGTGCTAACCTTTCTATCTATTTTATTCCATTTGCTTCTCTCACACACAAAAATCTACAAAGTAAAAACTGTCATGATTCTTACTTCATAGAGAAGAAATCAAGGCTTAATCCCAGCATACTTAAGACCTTGGCATCCAGATGGTGGCCACTAGCAAAGGCCCTGAGAAGGAAGGACAAACAAACCCAGTTAAGAGCAATTTAACAAAGGCAAGTGTACTTATCTGAGAATAAGGGGATGCAGAGGCCAGAAAAGTGCTCTCAGGGTGTTTCCAGGACACAGGATAACAAACATATTCTGACACAGAAGAACTCCCATTCATTTGGATTTGGTTTCCTTTCATGAGTTGTACATGTGTTGATACCAAGAAATACAATTGTGAACAGATCCAACTTGCAGGCTATTGAGAGATAACCCAAATATTTTTGACATAATCTGATACAAAGCAGTGTTTCATTTTTTTCCCCTAAAGGTGGCAATCCTGGCCTGCTTGTTAAATATGCATAGTAGCAGCCTTCTACGGAAAACCTAAAGTTCTAGAAACTGTTTGCTTTGCTTTTTGCTGTACTGAGGATTGAATCTAGAACCTTCTCACTGAGTATCATGCCCAGCCCTTTTATTTTTTATTTTGAGACAAGGTCCCACTAAGTTGCCCAGGCTGGGCTCAGATTTGACACCCTCCCAGATTATCAGCATGCACTACCATGTCCAGTTTGGAATCTGACTTTTTAAATTCTAGTCTTAATTTTTGTTTGTTTTCAAACAGGGTCTCCCTATGTAGTCCAGCTTGGCCTTGAACTCACTGTGTAGCCCAAGCTGACCTCAAATTCACAGTGATACTCCTGCCTCAGATTCCTGAGCACCAAGACTATAGATGTACACTGCCATGTTGCTCTTGGAATCTGTTTTGTTTTTTTTTTTAAACAAATGTTACAGTCGAGTCTTTGTTCAAGAAAATTTGAGAGCATCAATGTGAGGTATACACCTGAGTGCTCTCAGAAACCAAAGCAGGGAGTCTACACAGCCCGGGGAGTGGAGAATGGCTTCACAGAGGAGGTGACAGCTAAGAGGTGTGGGGTCAACAGCTGCTCCCTCCCAGCATGCAAGTCCCAAGGTGTGAAAATGTGAACCCCCACCCCCACCCCACCCCCGCCACTGACCTATTTAGAAGGCTGAGAGAAACCAGACACCGGGAAACCCAAAATATCCAAAGAGCAACAGCAAGCGAGATGGCCCAAGGCAAAACTGGGGCCTCATGGAGAAACACCCTGGAAAATCAGGCCGAGACACTGAGACTTGTGGAGATGCTTTAGAGTGCCATGCTTTTATTATTTTTATTTATTTTATTTTTTGGTATCAGGTAGGTGTCATGCTGCTGAGCTATATCCCCGGCCCTGCCGTGGCTTTTATAGTTTTGATGTGTTATGTTATTTAGGATATTTATTGATCATGTCTTATTTATTTTTTATCATATTTTATGATCTATTTTTCCTATATTCCTCTAATAATAATTTTAAAGACCTTTATATAATTCTATGTGTTCTATATTAATATGCAGACCTAACTGTGTGCATATCATAAATATGTCTCTGGACATTTCCTAAAACCAAATGGAACATATCAGAGGAGTGGGAGTGTAGTTTCTCTCACTCTAAGCAGAAGTGTCGGCCACACTGCTGGAAGCAGCTGTTAGCCTGAGTGAGGGGATTCTGGATGACAGAGAGGAATGAGAAGACCCTGGAGTGGGGCAGTGGGGACAGTCATCTTTTCCTTCATGATACCCTCTCTGTTCAAGCGAGAGTTTTCTATTTTTTTTTTTGCTTGATAATTTTTTTGGGGTTTTTTTGTTTGTTTATGAATTTTTGAGCTAGGATCTCCCTGTGTAGCGCAGGCTGCCCTCACACTTACGTAATACTCCTGCCTCAGCTTCCTGAGTGCTGGAATTACAGGTATATGCCACCATACCCAGAATCAAACCAAAGGATTTTCTACTTTGTTTTTAGAAGACTAAAGATTTTTTATGCAAAGCCAGATCTAAATGCTTTGGTATAAAGTATGAAACCCAAAAGTGTTGTGTTTTTTTGTTTTGTGTTTTTTGATACCGGGGATCAAACTCACAGCCTTGTACTTGCCAGGCAGGGATTTATGCTGCTGAGCTAACCTCCCAGCCCTCCAAAAGTGTTTTTAAACAGTGTTCTTTACTGGTTTTTAATCAGAAAGGTCCTCTCTGCTGCCCCCTCCCCTCCTTTAGCTTCAGCTTCTCCCCTGTGTTCAGGGGCCCCTGTGTATGTCTAACTGTGCTGTGTGTGTGCATTATATGTCTATCTCTTACTGTGTTCCCTATCGTACTTCATATGTTTACTTGTCTGCCTCCTCCAACTCACTGAAGGTAAAGAATGTGATTCATGATTTTTTTTAATCCAAGAGAATGAGCAAAGTCATGTTATAAGCAGTCAGTAAATGCTGTCTTGAATGAAAAGAAGACACTGAGAGGAAGAATACTGTATTTATCCTTTCCAACTATACATTTTATGATCAGACCCTTTGACTGCTCTGAACAGATTTCAAGAATAAGTGCTTTGTTTTTTTACCAGCCTACAAGCTACTCTTTAACCTGTTTGGGAACTCAAATATGTGCACCTTGTTAGTGCAAACCAATTTAGGAAATTCGTGGTTATAGCTGAGATACAGCACATTTAAGCTATACAGTTTACTGGGAATTTATTGGGCTGTTATTAAAATGGATATAGAGCCGGGCATAGTAGCGCATGCCTATATTTCCACTTGGGAGGCTGAAGCAGGAGGATCCTTACAAGTTTGAGGCCAGCCTGGGCTACAAAATTAGTTCAACAGCAGCCTGAGTTGCATAGTGAGACTCTGCTTCAAAAAGACACATACACACAAAAAAAAAAAGGAAGGAAGGAAGGAAGGAAGGAAGGAAGGAAGGAAGGAAGGAAGAAAATGTATGTACAAATATCTATTCAACCCTGACCAAAGCCTGTGTGTGTATGTACACATAAATGGCATTGCTAGATCATATGGTAATTCTGGTTGGTTTTTTGAGAAACTGCTATACTGTTTTCCATAGCAGCCTTATTATTTTACATTCCCAGTGTCAGTGCACAAGGATTTCATTTCCTCAGCATTCTCCCCCTACTGAAGTAGAATTTTAAACTATATATGATTTGATTATTTAACAAATTTTCTAACTTCATTTTTTTCCTTTTTTGTGTGATACTGGAGACTGAACCTAGTCTAGCACTTACCGGCTAGGTAAGTGCTCCACCACTGAGCTACATTTCTGGCTCTTTTTAAAAATTTTTATTTCAAAACTGGGCATAGTGGCAAACATCAGCAATGACAGCATTTGGGAGGCTGAGCCAGAAGGACTGCTGCGAGTTCAAGGCCAGGCTGAATACACAGTCTCAAAATAAATAAATAAATAAATAAATAGATAGATAGATAGATAGATAGATGATAGATGGCAAAAGTTTTTATTTTGAGACAGGGTCTCACTGAATTACTCAGGTTAACCTTGAAACTTGTGATCCTCCTGCCTCAGCCTGCAGAGCAGCTGAGATTATAGGCATGTGCCACCACACTTGACTAATCTCCTCATCTTTAATTGTTCTTTATTTCTATGTTGCATGGCCCTTTTGACCCAACACAAACATTTAAATCCCTAGGTTTCTATCCTAAACATATACTTTCTCTGTAACGATGATGTACAGTCTTTGTAAAGCTTATGATTCACGTGAACCGTGTTTTTCCACATGAACAGTACTACCTGAAATTTTACTAGCTCTTCCCCAGGCAAACCTGCTTCCCTCCTGCGCTCCCTTTCTCCGTGTGTTCAGAGGTCCTCAGGGTCTTCTCTAAGCCGGGAACCGTCATGACGTAATTACCAGGGAAGCCGCTGGGGGGCAGCAGCTCCCACCCACCCCTGACCCCAGCCCTGAGAAGGTGCTGCTGGCCGCCCAGCAAAGTTGAAGTTGCTGCCTCTTCCCGTGGAATTGCATGACAAGGACGCAGGGACTGGTCGCTTCCAAACTTGGTCACGCTTTGTCACCTGCGTTTGCAGAGTCCCTTGTGGCGAATGAAGCCCCAGCCCAAGTCCAACCTTAACAGCTGATTGAGGGAAAGCAGCGGGAAGTGGCCCTGGTAGCCCACAGCCAGAGCACTGTGATCTCTCCTGTCCTCACCAGTTTTCACAGAATAACAACAATCAGAGGAGGTCGTGCGGTAACCTGGAGGGGGACCATAAAACAATAACCAGGCCACACTGTAATCGTACCTGAACCCAGAGAAAAGGGCATTACACAACCACAAAAACACACCACATTCAAGCTACAGGAAAAATCAAGACCCTCAGTCATCAAATTTGCCCTGCCTCTTGGCAAAACTCAGTCTCGGGCAAGCTCTTGCTTCCTCCCAAACTGGCCAGGCTGCTACAGACTCTTCCCTGTCTGGATCCCCGTCCCCTAGCACGTCTTGTCCCCCTGCTGCACCCCTCTCACAGCCCTGACTTCACTTCCCCACAGTTGGCTTTTCAGCAACCTGTGGCTGGCAAAGGTTGGTGAATCACGTGATGGAGCCACCTCACTGCTGTCACCAGGCTGGTCACCCTGACCCCTTCTCATCTTTGTCTCCTTTCTTCTCGACAGTCTTCTCATGCAGACTGATCAACCTATGGAATGGCTGTTTTAGAAGATTAGATGTTTTTCCCCCTGAAGATTTACAGTGAACATGGATTACTTTTACAATAAAGGAAAGTTACACCTTAAAAATGATAGTACTTTACCAGATGTGGTGGCGCATGCCTGTAATCGCAGCTCTCGGGAGACCGAGGAAGGAAGATGGTCATGAGTTCAAGGCCAGCAGAACCACATAGTAAAATCCTGTCTCAAGTGCTGCTGCTGCCGCCGCCGCTTCTGGTATTATCCAAGGCTATACAGTATTAGTTTCCATTACTTTCTTAACATGGACACCCTGAACATCCATTTTCCTTGCCTTATACATCAAAATTAAAAACCATAATTTCTCACTTCTTGTCAGTTTTTACTTCTTCAATCTAATAAAAGACATTTACAACAAACCAACAGCCAACGTCTTACTAAATGGACAAAAACTGAAAACTTTCTCTCTAAAAACAGGAACAAGACAAATATATCCACTGTCTTCACTCTTATTCAACATAGTTCTCAAAACTTTAGCTGGAGCAATTAGACAAGAGAAAGAAAAGGAGTAAAGATAGGAAAGGAAGATGTTAAGGTATCATTTGCAGATGACATGGTACTCTACTTACAAGACCCCAAACATACTTCTAGATTTAATAAGCAAATTTATTAACATAGCTGGTTACAAAGCCAACACTCAAAAATCAATAGCCTTCCTGTACATGAATAACAAACTCACTGAGAGAGAAATCAGGGAAAAAATGTCTTTTACAATAGATTGAAAAAATGGAATACTTAGGAATCAGTCTAACAAAAGATGTAAAAGACCTCTACATTGAAAACCACAGTACTCTGAAAAAGATAATGAAGCAGTTATTAGAAAACAGAGAGATAAACCATACTCTTGAGCAGGAAGAACAAATGTAGTGAAAATGGCCATAATTCCAAAACTATTATACAGATTGAATGCAATCCCAATCAAAATTCCAATAGAATATCTCACAGAATTAGAGAAAACAACCCTAAAATTCATCTGGAACCAGAAAAGACCTAGAATAGCAAAGGCAATGCTGGGCAACAAAGACAAGACGAGGCATCACAATCCCTGACTTGAAATTACACTATAAAGCTACTGTGATAAAAAGTGTGGTACTGGCAAAAACAAAAACAAAAACCCAAAGACCCAAAGATCAATGGGACACATTAGAAGATATAGAAACAACTGCAGACACACTAAGCCATTTTATCTTTGACAAAGGAGCCAAACACATTCACAGGAACAAAGATAGCTTCTTTAATAAACAGTGCTGGAAAAACTGGCTCTACACATGCCAAAGATTAACACTGGACCCATGTCTTTCACCATGTACCAAGAGAAAATCAGAATGGATCAAAGATCTTAATGTTAAAACAGAAATAATAAATCTTCTGGAAGACAGAGTAGGTAAAACTCTTGAACATAATGCAGGCAAAGACTTCATGAACAAAACCCTGCTTGCACAGGAACTATCACAAAGAATCAACAACTGAGATCTCACCCTATTGAGAAGCTTTTGCACAGCAAGAAAAACCACCAACAGAGTGAAGAGACAACCTACAATGTGGGAGAAAATGTTTGCCATCTGTATCTCAGACAAAGGATTACTATTGAGAACATATAAAGAACTCAAAAAAATCAGTCCTCTCAGATTTAAGGACCCAATCCAAAAGTGGGCATCTGAGATCAATACACACGTCTCAGGTGAAGAAATACAAATAGCAAATAAATGTTTGAAAAAATGTCCAGCATCATTGGTCATTTGAGAGATGCAAATTAAAACAACATTGGATTTCACTTTGCCCTGGAAAGAATGGCTATATCAAGAAATCAAGCAAAAAGAAATGCTGGCAGGGTTGTGGGGGAAAAGGAGCCCTTCTCCACTGTGGTTGCACCACTCTACACTCCCACCAGAAATCAGTGCGAAGATTCCTCAAAAAACTAGGACTAGAGGTTCCATTCAACTCAACTATTCCCCTCCTGGGTATCTTCCCAAAAGAATTAAAAACATCATGCCACAGCAACATATGTGCACCCATGTTTATAGCAGTACAATTTGTAATAGCCAGATTTTGGAAACAACCTAAATGCCAATGGACTGAGGAATGGATAAAAAAACGTGTGGTATTTTTATACAAAGGAGTACTACTCAGCCATAAAGAAGGATAAACTTGAGTTTTTTTTATAGGTCAATGGTTGCAACTTGAAACCATTCTCATTAGTGAAATAAATAAGACACTCATGTGAACATTATAGGGTCTCAGGGTGGGAAGGTGAAAGAGACAACATATGTATATGTATATAAAAATAGTTAAGATAGTTATACTACTGATTTCTCTGAATTCACTGAAGAGAAAGATTTGTGCTGGTATTGTTTGGACAATAAATGCAGGTGTCTCGTACTCTGGGTGAATGATTTGGAGATGACAGTGCAAAGCATATGTACCATTGTTGCCCCCTGATTGACGTTTTGAATTTTTTTTTCTCCTTGAAATGAAACGGATTTAGAAAAAAATTGCAATTTTCTTTGTCTCCTTTTATGTTGATCTTTATTTCTTCTATTCTACCTTAACATTACCTACCTCAAAGAGTTGTCATGAAGGTTAAATGAGAGAAACATAAAGTGCTTGTAAGAGTATTTGGCATATATACTGAGCACTCAATAATGTTACCTCTTCTTGTTATTATCATTTATATTTCTATTCAGTTAAATCTATTTTAATTATAAATTGCACACACAGTAATATTTTAAATTCACCATTAAAATGTAATCCTCCATATATAAATCTTCATATATTTGTCAAGTATCATGTTAACGTAAAAATATCTAGAGAGAAGATTTATATATATAAATTACTTGTAACATACATGTTATATATGTAGTTTTTATGTATGCAAGGTACTGGGGAGCAAATCCAGAGCCTTTGCAATGAGCTACATCTCTGGCCCATTTGTGTGGGGTTTTTTCCCTTATTTCATTTTATTTTTCAGTACTGGGAATGGAACACAGGACCTTGTGCTTGCCAGGCAGGTACTGTGCTGCTGAGCTATATCCTCGGCTCTCTATGAGAAGATAATCTTGAAATCTTTGTTGATACAGTCTCTTCTATTTATTTTATATAATTAATAACTATTTAAAATATAAGTTCTAAATAAAACATTACAGCTTCTTTTTTCCCTAACAAGGTTAAATCCACTGTGAATTCTTTGGTGTAATTGGTGAATAGGAGTCACTGTTACTTTGTGAATTAGCTAAGTGAGAAACATTAAAATATTTTTCTGTCGACCTAAATTATCTTGGCACCATCAGACTCATCAGACTAATATTCAATCCTCACATCACGTTTCCTATTGTATAGACCAAAGTATTCACTCAGAATATTTTCTGTTCAAAATGTAATTCCATGTGGGGCGCAGTGGTGCACAGTGGTACAGGGTCACAAGTTAGAGGTCAGCCAGAGAAGCATAGTAAGTTCCTGTCAACAAAAAAGAAAGAAAAAAAGAGAAAAAAAGAAAAAGAGGCAATCCCATCTGTACACAGAGGTGTATGCTTGTAATCCCAGTATTAGGAAGGCTGAGGCAAAAGGATTTCAACTCAAGCTTAGCCAGGGCAAATTACTGAGACCTTGTTTTGAAGTAAAAAGATAAAAAAGCCTAGGGATGTAGCTCAGGGCTTCCTGGGTTCACTGTCCAGTACAGCTAAAAAGGAAAAAGCAATTCCATCTAAAATAAAGGCTGTGACCTGTTAAATACCATGTCATTGAAATTAGGCTATTAGATATATAATTGCTTTTAAACTGAAAATTAAAGTTTCGATTTTTTATTCACTGTGAGTAAAGGTCATTCTCCTTGCCCAATTTTTAAATGTAAATTCGATAAAGATAAATAGAAGGGGCTGAGGATTTAGCTCTGTGGCACAATCGAAGCTTAAAATGTATTTCTAGTAATCCCAGTTGAGTTTCTTCTCTTAGACTACATATGATCTGAGGGCAGATGAATGCCTTACATGTTTCCCCAGTATTTCAGCTATTGTCCAGAATACTAGGGTTGTCATGGTTTTTTTGGGGGAGAGTTGTTTTTGTTTGTCAGTACTGGGGATTGAAACCAGGGTCTTTGCATGACCTACATTTCCAGCATTTTTTAATTTTTCTTTTGAGACAGTCTTGCTAAATCACTAAATTGTGCAGGCAGGGCTTGAACTTGAGATTCTCCTGCCTCAGCCTCCAAAATTACTAGGATTACAGGCACACATCAGTAGGTCTTCCTTGAATTGTTTTGTGAAAAATTTAGTAGAGGCATGTCTTAGTTTATGCTCTGCTATCACAAAATACCTGAGACAGGGTAATTTAAAAAGACCTTTAGTTAGCTTACAGTTCCAGAGGCCAGGAAGTCTGAGAATATGGTGGTGGCACCTGCTTGGCATCTGCTGAGGGTTTTCTTGCTGCATCATAACATGGCAGGGTCATCACATGAAGAGACTGAAAGCAAGCAAGCCATACAATGAGTCCGATTTTGTAACACAGCTATTTCCACAATAACCAATTACCCTATTCAATGGTTCAATCCAGCAACGAGGATGGAACCCATACGACCCAATCACCTGAAAGTCCTGCCTCTCACATACAGTATTATTATCATATAACTTTGGGGATTAAGTTTCCAACACATGAAATATTTTGGGGGAAATATTCAAACCATAACAGGGAGATTACAACAGAACAAGAAACTTTGTGTAGAGACTCAAAAGGAATTCATCTATACACTTGCAAGGAAAGTCTAACTATACCCTAATGAATTAAGATGTGTGTGCGGAGGTAAACATACAAGCCGACAGTATTTTAGGAATGGACAGATTCAGTGGAGTAGTGCTTCCCAGCCCTTTTTCACTGCAAAGAAAACAACCCTCAGTGAATCCTTGGTGAGCTCCATGAGGGTGGATTCACACAACGGTGTTCTGCAGAAGGAAGGCACTGTGCCTTAGTCATCTCACTGGTTCCCCCCGAGAGTGTGAACATTTAAGCTTGTTCACCAGTAGCCAGCTCCCAATAGCCAGCTGTACACATCTCTTTTCAAGTGCATGACATAGTATTTACACCAGACAAGTAGAAAATCAATAAATGCTAGAAATCAAGCTCCCCTTCCAGGGGTGGTTGTTACTGTTACCTACCCTTCGTCCACTGAAAGGGTGGGGCCCATTTCTCACACCGTTTACAATTCATTTGTGGCCACCTGTTGACCAACCTGCAGTAAATCTGGTTCTTCGACACTCCAAATGCAATTTGATACAGATTGCATCAACAGCTGCTGGCTAATTTCATTTTATTCCACAGAATAAAAATTTAACACCTTCTGTGAGAAGCTTGAGTATAATTAACTTTACAGCAAATCCATCTCAAGGCTGGAACATGATGTATAAACCTTCTCAACCTAACCATACATAAAACAATTCAGAGGAGAGAATCCGTCAGGAATTTAAGATTTCATAAAATCTTACAAGTAAAAGCTGGGAACTGACAAGTTCCATACTCTCAACAGAGCTGCCAATCACATCCTCAGTTCTGCACTGGCTAAACACAAGTGAAAAAGAAAGTTCTTCTCATGAAAAACAGAGATCACAACGATTAACTAGGACAAAAATATCCTGCATTCTTAGCATCAGGGAGGATGAGGCAGGAGGATCTCCCTGAGTTCAAGTTTGGGCTACATAGAGAGTTCAGGGGCAGCCTGAACTATATAGTGAAACCTTCAGTTGCATGCAAAATTATTTCTTGTTTGCAAGCACATATATGAACTAAGTTCTTCTAAATACAGTACTGTCATCAACAAAGACCAGAGAAGCAAATTCATATCTAAAGTTTCTTGGTTTGATATTAACCTCCTCTTGCTAAATATAAATGAAACCCATACCCTATTGAATCTGTTTTATGTACCCTCATTGCATACAATTGCAACAAGCAGAAATTCAAGGCAGAAAGTAGAAATTATATAACACAAAATCAATTCTCAAATGTACTACCAATAAAGCAAAAACTTAATACAGCTTACCTCTGGTCAGTATTCATGTGGGGACCAAGGTTACTGGGAGTGTCGCAAGGTTCCATATGTCTGGACCCCTTCAGTCACGACAGAAACTCAACTCAGTTTACACAGCAAAGAGAATGGGAAGCCCAGGGAGTCTTACTTCAAGCACATCTAGACTTAAGCATGCAAATCATGTCAGTAGATATTTTCCTTTTCCCTTTTCTTTGCTTCTCTTCCTTTTCATTTTCTCTGTCTGTGGGCTTCATTTTCAGGCAGGCTGCCTCCATGTGGAAGCAACGATGATCATCAAACAGCTCAGGCCTATGCTATCTATTCTCAGGGCTAGCAACTCTGGGAGTAGGAGCCCTTCACAGGGCTTAGGGTGCTGTGGTCTCCTTCCAGAGTCTTCCCAAGTTCTTGTCCTGAACAAAGAACTGGTCACACAAAAGGCAGTGAGGTTTTAGATTTATTAAATATAGGGAAGGAAAGATGACCTGCAGGGTGAGAACAGGCCATTCAAAGAGCTTGAAGACAGCCTTCTCTGGCACTGTCGCCGTGGTATGGAGGCCGGTCTACGCACGTATCCTGAATCTCTGTGATTGATAGGTCACACCCACTTGCACAGCCACTGTGCTACATCCTCATCTCCTGCCTCAAGGGGACCCTTGCTGCCTAGTATTTGTACCAGTCTTTGGGAGAACTTAGATTGTATCATTTGCTCCCTCATGGACCAATTGTGTGTTTAGGTACTCTGACTGGGGAGCCTGCTTTATAATGCCATGGGATTTGCTTCAGGACCAGATGGCTGGTATCTGGGAAGATGGAAGATGGATATATTGGGGTCAGGTGGATTCTGGATTTAAATCCCTGTATCTAGCAGGCTGGTAGAATAGAAGAGAAATGACTTCCAAAAGAAAAGGATCAGAATGATTCTGTCCCAAATAAATGAATGCTTATATGGTATTTTCCTTAGAAGTCAAAGTTCTTCAAACCATAGGACATTGAATAAAACTTTATGGTTTTAAGAAGAGGATACTTGAGAAAACTGTTGCCTTGAAGTGATGAATGACTTAATTAAAATTTAAAAAAGAAAAAATACCCCTCAACCCACAGCCTTATACAAGTTACTTGAGGTATAGCATACAAACTCCCAGTTTCTAGGAGATCTGTAAATGATTCACTTTTATTTTTAATTTGTAAGTAAATGGTGCCAGGTTTCCACATAGCAACTGAAATCAGATCTTTTCCATGGAACCTCAGAGAGAGACACATCATAGAGATGAAAATAAACCAGTAACACAAATTATCCTGACCCAAATGTGCCCAACAGTGTGCCTGTATTTGTTGGTGATGATATTCTCACATCTGTTGATGCTTCAAATCAGATGTGGACCCTTTCTCCTTTTTATTTATTCTTTTTATTTTAGGATGCTGAGAACTGAATCCAGGCCTCATACATGCTGGGAAGCACTCTGCCACTGAGTGGTACCTCAGCCCCTTCTCCCTCTTTTTCTAGAGATTTACTTTGTTCTTTAATATAGCTCAGGGACTTGATTGGATGAAAACACATTCTATTTACCTCATAAAGTAAAATTTTTCCTTGTGTCTGTCAGAATCCACCTGACTCCCAACTTCTATATCCTCCCACTCTGCGCCCCTAAAACAGCCTCTGGAAGACATCACGCCTGTCCCCCAGAGATTGGGCACACAGAGTCACACTGTTAGCTAGACCAGCTCTGGTCTTATGCTCTGGTTGCTGGGCTTCCGAGTTGCCTCTTTGAGCAGACTTACATCTCTGTCCCTTGTGGCTGAGTCCTGACGTTAGAGACCTGCTGAGAACCATACTGTCTCTAGACGCAGAGGCCCTGCCACGTTCTTGTCATCCCTGGGGCCTAAATGGAGGCACCGCAGCCTCAGCCTAAATACCTGGCAGGCGATTCTCAGTATTTGCAGGAAGTCCATCAACATCTACCATCCTAGGCATTCCAATTTCTTTGTGAGGAGCCAATGGAAGGTGACTGCTTTCTTGGTTTGTTACCTGTTGGTTTTACTTTAAAATTTCCTTTCCTGAGGCAGATTTACTCCCTATGTGTCTTTCTTTGTTCCTTTCTATGCCTATTTCATCCCAGCAGAGGAGCCCACTCCAGTCCTTGCTCTTATGAGGAGAGCAAGATTATTTCTCATCCTGCTGCATTTTTTCATCTCAAGTTTTGTTTCATGAAAAAAAGAAATTACTCTTTAAGAAAAGTATAATCTGTGGGTACTGGAAGCATAAGGCCAAGGTGGATTATGGTAACTTTTACCTTATTTGTACTACTCTCTAAACTAATTTTTTGAGACAGAATCTTTTATATAGTTCAGGTTGGATTTGAACTCACTATGTAGCCCAGTTTGGGCTCAAACTCATGGCAATCCACCTGCCTCAGCCTCTGGAGTGCTGGATTTAGAAGCGTGTGCTACTACACCTGGTTTCTCTAAACTAATTTATCTTTAATTTCCTTTATCATTCTGGGCTTGGTCACTTTGCTCTCTCCTTTGTGGGGTGAGTCCTACACTGCTGGGGAACTATACCCACCATTTTATTGGGCTTGAGTCACAATATTCTGACAGCCTTAGTTTCAGGGGAAAGAAATATGTCCTTGCCTACATGAGTGGGATCTGGCCCTGACCACAGTGACTGGTGCAGAGGTTAAGATACCTCGACAAAGCAGAGCTACCGCAGGTCTTCCTTCAGATGTGGTGCACACATCCAGCGTAGGGAGATGAAACCTGGTTAGGCTGGACTGTCAGCCTGCAGCTGTGGCTTGACTTGCTTTGCCTGAAGAAACCCTGAAGGTGCCAAAGAGACCAGGAATGAAGCTGAGCCAAGCAGAGAGAAAATGAGAGCCAGAAAGGTCTATATATCCCAGGATGGGTCCCCAAAAACCAGAAAATGTTTTTGTTGTAATTAAGCTAGTAGGCGTTGAACTTTTGTTCTTATCACTAAAAGCCCTGACTAATAGGACTCAGGTGTCCCACTGAACCCAGCTGGTAGAGGTCTAGCCCTTTGTTATGGTTCCCTTCATCTCCCCCCTCACCACGTGGAAAGCAGGTCGACCCATCAGGGTGAAATTAGGGTCCCCTCCCCCAATTCTTCACCCACCCAGGCCTTCCCAACCATCCTAACAGGCAGCCAGGGCTGTTGGGGTGGAGGCACTGGCTCAGCTCAGTCCTCCCTGCTCAGCCCTGCCTCTCTTCTCATGGTCTGAGCTGATGTCTCTAAAGAGGTGTTGCTCATTCTTCCCCAGGTGGAGAGTAAGCAAAAATGCTAGAGCAAAGGATGGCGCCTCGTGAACCTTGGGGAGGGGGTTCAGTTTCTATTGGTCTCCTTTCTTCTGTGGCCAGGTTGAGATTTGCCTCTTTACTGGGCTCTGAACCCTCTTCTCTGGTCACAGCGTTTTTTTCCTCTCCTGCTATTAGGTCTTCACCTGTGGGGTTAGGGGTGTGGCTCACAGTGGACCAATCAGAGCCCATCCCTTAACTTTCTGAGTTAAATTCCAACCTTTCACAGTGACTTCCTCAGGTAACTCCACCTTTTGCAAGGTCCCTGTCCTTTCCTCAGGGCCTTTGCACTATTTTCCCCCTAGACTGAGTCCTTTTCCCTGTCTTCTCACTTGATAGCTTTGTGTCTTCCTTTAGACCCAACTTAAATATGACTTTTTCAACTTAAATCTACCTGCTCAGGTAGGTCTTTGATGCCCAGTTACATTTAAACCAGGACTTCCATTGTGATTCTCATTCTTAGTCTATTGTTTTACAACAAAAAGTATATTTAAAATATTCACAAATATAACTAAATGTGGTTTGATTCCAGGTACCGAAAAAAAAAACTAGCCAAAAACAACCCCCCCAAATGTGTTTTTTAGCCAAAATTTGAAGAAGTACCCTGAAGGAATTTTTTTTTAACAATATACTTTTGTTTTATGGTACCAGGAATCAAACTCAGAATCTTGCACTTATCAGGCAGGCACTGTGCCACCAAACTAAATCCCAGGCCCTACAATATACTTTTAAATTATTGACTTATTTTGGGAAACCCAATAGCCTATCCAGTTCACTGAGTAGAGTGACTTTATAAGGGATTGACTTTTACTTTCCTATAAAATACTTCAATAAAGAGTGAACCTTTAAATTGTCCACTAGAGGCCTTTTTCTTGCAGTAAGATTATAGTAAAACTTCATAATGTATTGATAATGACATCATATGAAAAGTTTTGTTTTGCTTTTTTAAACAGCATTAACAAAAACCATGTTACAGCACATTTACTTGTTATATTTGTTTTCCTTTTTGTTGTTGACGGGTTTACTGTGTGTGTGACAAAGCCTTGCTGTTATCATGGGTCCCCGACAGATTTCTAGGTTCTTACTCACTTCACAAGGGTGAAGAATCAGACATGGCACTTGATGATGATAAGGAAAAGCAACAAAGTTTTAATCAGGTCACAATATGCTCACAGTAAGCAGGCTTCCGCAGGCAGAGAGGAAACGGCACTGTGCCTAAGGCTTTAAGAATCTAAAATGCAGTGTTGGATTTAAAGTGCATCCGTTGTGTCTTCTAGAACACGATTGGCAATGTGATTGCAGGGTGCCGTCATGTCAGCTGTCTATCTATCTATCTATCTATCTATCTATCAGGCATGTCCTTTCCCATAATTTACTCTCTTATAATTGGATGACTGATGCCGTCCATGTGTATGAACCTTCAGTGAGCGCCAAGTGAAGAAAGGTTACTGTAGGTCCTGTGGGCATGCATGCATCTGGTCTGGGACTTCGGAATCTTCTAGGGGAGGCTCAGGATCTTGGTTTTTTGATTTTCTGTTCATTTGTTTGTTTTTTAATCTCTGCCCCCTGGTGGTAGGCTTTAGGACAAAGGGTGGGGTGGGGTGTTAGCCCTGGGGCACGGTCCAGGTTCAGTCCAGTGAATGGGAGTGGTCCTCTAGCCCCAGCTGTCCTCTCTGCTATTGCCATGTGCCCTAGTCTGGCCTTGAACTCTGGTCTCCGGCTACTCACCTCACCTCCTGAGTAGCAGGCACTACTGATGTGCCTGACTGACTGTGTTTCAGGCCTTTTCCTTGTATTAGACTAAAAGCTACAAACTATAACCTCCAACAAGACAAGGACCAGTTTTGTATTACTTGGTACTTACCCCGGGGGCAATATTTAGCATAGCACTGTAAGAGCTGCAGTGATATTTATTAAATTAGTGAGTGATAAATGAATGCATACATAAGTGATAAGTGAATGTGTACACGTTCACAGACTAAATAATTAAACACGAGTGAGTGTGCGTCTCCTCTTTGCCTGTGCCAATTAACATGAGGAAAAAGCGTCCCTCCTTGTCCCCTCTCAGATCTGTAATGAAAATGCTCTGGGCCTCCTTCCCCTTCTCTTTCTCTCCCAAATGTCACCTCATCCACACAATATCGATTCCACTTTGAAAACGTTCATGAGGGGTGTCATTGTTTTCGTCACTGAACATTTCAAGGGTGATGGAAGGAGTTATGCAATATAGTACCAGCAGCCCCGTTGAAACCCTCAGAGTGTTTCTCTTAAAGTTTCTCACTTTATGAAGCAGCCTCCCTCCTTGCTCTCACATCTGTTCGGCTTTGCCTCTTCTCTTCCTCTTGCGGATGTGGAGCAAGTGGCTTCTGTGAAGAAAAAGCTTCTTCAGGGCAGGCACAGCAGTGTGGGAGAACAGAAGGAGCCACAGCCGATCATGTTTCTTTTCTCTTTCATGTTCCCTCTGTCTGAAATTTGCTCAAGGGAGATTAATGGAATATAGAATACAGTAGAGAATGTGTAAAAATTTGAAGCCTGCAGCCAACGGGTCCTCAGGGACAGTTCTTTGGACCCCACCAGATTGTCCACTGGCGCACTAAAAGGATTAAGTGATTTGCCTTGGCTTTAGCGCTTCATTCATGCCCATATGGCTACTTATTAGCCATCATGACTGACTTTAATAAGGCTCCTCTGGGTAACTGGCAAAAGAGTGCACTGAAAATATGCTGTGTGTAACCAGCTGTGGTGGTGCACACCTGCCATCCCAGAACTCTGGGAGGCCGTGGCAGGAGGACTATAAGCTCAAGCCCAGCCTGGGCAACTTAGCAACTTAGTTAATCCTATCTGAAAATTTTTTAAAAAATTAAAGGACCGGGGATGTAACTCAATTTAAAACCCCAAGTTCAATTTCCACTACAAAACACTGTGTGTGATTTTTAATTTACTTAATCTCTCTCTCCTTCTACTACTACTACTATTATTACTATTATTGTTTTGGTACCAAGGATCAAACTCATGACCTCAGGCTTGCCAGGCAGGCACTGTGCTGCTGAGCTAAATCACCAGCTCTCTCTCTCTCCTTTTAAGAGATGGGGTCTTGCTATGTTGCTCAGGCTCATCTCAAACTTCTGGATTCAAGTCATCCACCCTGCCTCAGCCTCCTGAGTAGCTGGAACTACAGATGTGCAACACCTTGCCTGGCTCAATGCTTTGCCATTTAAATTGTCTTCTGTAGGGTTCTGATGCAGCCTTTCTCCAGGCTAAACTGCTAAATTGCTCACTGGACTGGTAAGTGCTCAAGACGTAATCAGCCTTCTTCAGGTTTTCCTTTACTAGTGTGGGCTGCCAATTATGAGTAGAGCCCTAAGGAATTTCCAGCATTGCACCATTCAAGGAAATGTTCCGTGTCCATCCAAATACTGTAGCTGATTCTATATGGGACAAAAATGGATGGAAATGTGTTATTTGTGGTTCAGCTTCTGTTTGCTTTTCTTTTTTTAACTTAGCAAAGAACTGATTTTATTTTTATATCTGCACTATCCTGTTAAAAACAGAGTGACTTAAAACAGAGTAGAAGAACCTTAAAAAGAGTATTTGTCATTCCCAGTGGTTCCAAATGCATATTTAAAAGATCCTGAAAGATACTCGCAGCCCTGGTGAGCAGCTGGTGGCCTGGCAAACCACTGGCACTCCAGGGCAAGAACTATCAGTGACTCCTAAGCTTTGCATCATGTTGGAACTTTGGGCACTGGGAGATAAGGCGGCCTGCTGGCTGGCCTATAAGCAGCTAGGGCCCTGCCGGTGCGCGGGCTAAGAATCAGACATTGATCCATACCCCACCCCGCCCGTTAGCAAGTAGGCACTGGTGGTCTGAGTATCTTTTTGGAGGATGAATGTATACAGCGTGGCAAGTAAGGGGGATTTCCTTCTATAATCTCTTTGAAGGCAAATATTTTTATCACTGTTTTGCTCAGTTTTGATTAATGGTACTGCTTTATTCAATATTCTGTTTTTAAAAGTTCGATATTTCCTTCCATTTTCCTCTATTTGATTGAAAGAACAGCTAATGTGAACAAAACGGGCTGTACTATTGAGCCCATTGCTCGTGTCCTGGTGACCTGCTCTGAGGTTCTGTGGTAGTTTTACTGCACTGAGGTCGCATGGGTTTGTTCTGTCTTGTTCTGCTGTATTTTGCTACCTTCAAAAAAAAAATGTAGATAAGAAAGTAACAAAATACCTCCAAAAATCTCCCAACTCCACCAAAGCTGATCCATGGATCATGGATGAGGAGAAACTCAAAAACA